>RJWH01000668.1:497417-636536 GCA_004363575.1 Solenodon paradoxus
TCTCTCTCTCTCTCTCTCTCTCTCTCTCTCTCTCTCTCTCTCTCTCTCTCTCTCTCTCTCTCTCTCCACAGAAATGTGTAAGTCTATAAAATAAGCATGACTTGACTGAAGGACAGCTTTTAATTTTAAGTAACTCGATGTCAAGTTTTCTAAATGTGCAGTTTACAGCTTATGTATGCTATTATTGCTAGTTTGAGCATATCTGTTGTTAGAATTTGTAGTCAGATTTGCTGGTTTTTAATGTTGACCATATTCAAAATACATACAAAATTTCATTCTAAATCTACTATCAACCCACACAGTGAGACTTGAGACAGTTGTCCAATAGAGCAATGTTTCTCATTGTCCACTGATGGAATGGCTTGGTTGTGCAAAAGCCTATTTCATACCAAGAAGGGCACTGTGATCAAGGGGAGGAGGAATTCATTTCCTTCAGAGGGGTAGAAGAAGTTACCAATCTTAAAATTTTCAACTTCTTTCCATATTGGGCTTGACTAATTATATGGTTACCATAAAGAAAATAAAGGCAGGCAATTGGATAAAATTAGTTGTTCCTATTTAAGACTGAATTAAAAATGCTTAATTGAGTGCAAATATATAAAAACCTAAAGACACATTTTTTTCCCTTTTTAAAGCAAAGGTATTCCAGAAAATGAAAAGAATTTACTAGGTAGTTAAATGCTGTTTTCTCATTTTGTGAATATACACACACAGAGGAAAAAGAATACAGCACTATACACTAAGGGATTTACAATTGTTCTGCAAAAAATTTAATTAGTTACATAATATATAAATTATATAATTTATATGTTCTAGTACATTTAATAAATGCTTTCCTTAAATTATTAATTATAAAAAAGCATAAGTGATAGTTATGGAAAGCCAAGGTCAATAAATAGCTTCCCTGTAATGTAGTCAGCAAAAAATACAAGATGAACTTATGTATAAATAGAAAAAGGTTTCTGTGTATACAAAGTGATCAAAAGCAAATGATAAAGAGCAGCGAATAAACATGTGACTTGTATTGCTAGGAAGTGATAACTAAAATTAAAGAGGCTTGTATTTGGAGGTGAAAGAATGTGTAACTTTATTTTTCAATGACTTGTTTTAATCATGCCAATTTCCCTATTTAAATGCTCAGGTTATTTAAAAAAAAGAAAGAATAACTCACTAGGGATTTTCAAGGGGGCTTTCCATATAAGGTTTTGAACCATTTCTTAGAAAATAGTTCTTCCCACTGACAGTTGTGCGATAGTGATCTGGCTTCTCTAAAGCACTGTAGTAGTCTGTAGCAGTCAGAGAGATTTCTCCGAAATATGGAATCTTGCAATTTAAGAACTATTCGGAAGTAAATTGCTTGTCTAGTATCCCAAAGAGACTTACCTTGAGACAACAAACAAATTCTGGGTCCCCTACCTCTATTTCACCGTTTCCACCCTCTCAACCCAGAGCAATAAATGAAATTTCTTTTTCTAAATTAAACTCGAATTCAACACTAAAGGTGGTCACTGTATCTCAGAGGTAGACAGTTGAAGACTCATCAAACATCTAACTGAAGCTAATAGTGGGGACCCTGATGGTCTCCTTATATCAATTTCATTTTTGCCTCCTAGTCTTGCCATCATTTATAAATTTTTCTGTCCATCCTTGTTGCTAATGTTTTAGAATTTATTTCATAATTTCATTTTATTCATAAAATTTCTGGGTCCTCTGTGATAGAAATAAAAGCAAAAAACCAAATTGCAACTTATTTCATGTTTCTTAGATTGGTTTAAGGAAAATTATTAAATTGTAAATTAAGCAACAGTTCCTTATTTTCTCCTTGAAACTATTTTATATGACTGCTTTTAAATATAATTTATACAAGCACTCTCCTTTCCTTAAACCACAATTTTGAGTCAAATGCCCAAGAAATGTAGGAGAAAAACTATTTATTTAGAAATGCCCTAAGAAATGTAGGAGAAAAAACAAGTTATTTAATAATTATCGACTGTACAGCAAAATAGTATAAGACAAAATCTATTAAGGGAGGAAGAAGGAGGAGAACTCCAAGTTATTTCTCACAGGAACTTCTAAAAGAAGTTTAACTCCTTTTCTGTCTCCTTTAAACATCTGTGGATTGTTTTATGATTTCAAATGTATTTATTGTAGGTCCATGAAAATGACATCCAGAAACTACGGGGTAGAAAACTAACTCCAAGAGAATAGACAGACAAGGAAGCAAAACAAAGGGGTAAAGACTAAGGCTACTTGCTGTCTAGAGATAGTATTTGAGACAAAAGGGGAAAAAAGGAAGAAAGGAAAAGAAAAAATATAACAGCTGCTTCCCACTCACTTCCAGCCCACTGACATGATTAAGCAAAATTTACTTCTCTCTTACATAGAATTAGCTCTCCTGCCCTCATTTTAACTATTCTTGCTACTGTAATGTAAATACTATTTAGTGCAAAAGTATAAAAGCAGGTATTTCTGAGTAACATACAAAGTGACAGGACAGTGTAGAAACTTAAAAATAGAGGTCTGATGTTTGGACGTGCTGGGTATAATGCAAGGTAAGATTCTCAGTAGTTAAATTTTTAAAAATCATATTAAAGGGGGAAAATAGAAGCTATACCACAAAATGTAAACAATTATGAGTTAGGTGATAGGATTCTACCAGAATTTTTTTTGCTCAGCGACATCATAAATTTATTTAATAAACCTTAATTGTCTAGGCCCTATGTCCTATATAAATACAATAAATTATGCGTTTTTATGATATTTTAGATATTATAGTATTATGTATTAAAAGTGTAGGTATATGTGTGTATTTTATGCTTGCATGTGTGTTCATTCTTTCAGAAAAGCGGTCTTCTAAATGCTTTAAACATGATCTTCTGGTAAGGATGCTATAGTACCAAAGTTATATAAGCTGGCTCCACGCTTGATAATTTTGCTACACTTACTAATATCGCTGTCCTAACATCTAATAAACTATTTCCCAACACAGCAATAATGCAGTAGTTAACGATAACAAAGGGAAAGCGTTGTCTGAGGTTGGTTTCATCTCAAATTTCCTCAGAAACTAATTATCTAAAGGAGTCCGTTATTGCACATTATTACTGAAAGGACCAACCATACGGTGGTTCCACACAATAGTGCCTTTTTCCTGCAAACCCTTGGTGTGATTTGGAAATCTGGTGCCTGGACAACTGCCTGGACTTTGGAACGACGAATGAATAAAGTAAACACCAGCGTTGCCACTAAGCAGCCGCGTGATCCTAGTTGCATTACCTCAGCTTCTGAGCCTCATTTCACTATTTGTAAAAGGAAGACAGTTAAGTTCTAACGTACACGCCTCTCAAAGTCTGGGACTTCTTAGGACCCAATAAAACAAGAATCCACTGACTTTCAGAGACTTCGGAACTCAAGAAAACCTCACGTGGCCAAATCTCCTAGAGTAGCCACCACCACGCTGGATTTCTGAGACAAGGGCTCTACCAAACAGGCGGCTCCTGCCGGTTTCTGAAACCAGCACATTCTCGGTGGGCACAGTTAGCGCAGTCCGCGCTGGGGAGCCAGGATCACTCGAGTTTGGTTGACCGAACTGCTAGTTACCAGAGGACCTTAGAAGAACATAAAGGCAGGGGCGGGGGGGGGGGGGGCCTTTGACAGTGACTTACAGTCTTAGGGAGACGGATTCCCGGAAACGAAACGAAAAGTTTCTTTTTCTGTGTGGTGATAAGATATACAAGTCTTCCAGAGTCGTATTCAGCCCCAAGATAACTTTTTTTCCAAGAAAGAAGCCGAGCAGCTCAAAGCCTTAGGTTTAGCCATTGCCCCGGACCCGATTCCCTAAATTTGAGACCTGTCAGAAAAGGTGTTCCTTAGAAAAAGCCAGTTCCTTAGCCGGCAGGTTCTCTACACGCACAAAACCCGAACATGGGGAGGAGGCGGAAGGGCTTGCCCAGAGATCCAATCCTCTCTCCGCCGGGCTCTCCCTCCAGCCACCCCACTTCGCCCAGACCCGCCCAGGTCCCCGCGCCCACCTCGGCGCCACGCACAGCACTCCCCAGGGCGCACCGGAAGGGCTCCGTTCACCCCCGGGGTCCGCACTTCTCACCAAGTCCCAAGAGAAAGGAGCTCCCCAGGTTTCTGAGCACCGCTCCCGAAGGGGGAAATTCTAGGCCAGGAGCCAATCTGTCAGACTCGGCGGACAGGTCCCCAAGCTCGCGCCGAGCTGGAGTCGCGGAGGATTCCCGACCCTGGCACATGAGTGCTCACCAGAATTAGAAGAATCCAGATCCAACACATGATGGTGGAGCAGTCCTAGGAAGTGAAAGAGCCTCTAGGCACCGCACAGCGAGTCAGTCAGTGCAGGAGAGTTAACAGCCTAGACTGTCTGAGTGAGTTTCAGGCCTGGGCGGGCCGGATCGCTCCCGCCAAGTTACTGTCTTCCCTTTCCTCTCTGCAGAAGCGTCTGTGTACTACCTGCGCGTCTTGCTGCTGCTATTCCGAAAGAAATATCCCTCACCCCACGAGAGAGTCGGGGGAGGGGAGACGAAGATTTGCTGGGGAACACCGAGATGGGGAGGGCTTTTTTGATTCAGCAGCTCCGGCTGCGCAGTGGAGGCAAAACCCTGCGAAGTCAGGGCTTGTTGCACATGTGGGCATTTCCCATTGAGGGACCTTACCACAGTCGGTCAAACCAAATTCAGGTGAGGACCTGGAGAACAGGCTTACTGTCACTCCTAAGGCCATGTGCTGTGGGTCCCACTGGGAATGTTGGGGCGGACCTGAGCAGAGACCTGAGCCTGGAGCCCACACGTTCCGCCTTGACGAACGCTGGGAACATTCAAAGAAGGGCTTGACCTTCACTCAGCTCCTGGTATTTTGTTACTTCCATTTGAGAGGCTCATAGGAAGCCCTGGCTGGTGTTTGAAGTGACAATGATCAGATAAAAAGGTTCAGATATTGTGCTAAGGGGGTTCTCAAGTGGAAGGATCTCTTAGGTTTTCTTAAAAGGAGAACAAAGTTAATTGCTATGACAAATCACACAGTCGGCTATATTAAAATTCACGACATTTCCTCTGTTACTCATTATTTCCTGGCCAATTTCCTTTTTAAAAGTATTGCCATTATTTAGTGTTCTGGTTAACACCCCTCAAAGTCAGTTGTTTTGAAATGTACATATCTGTTTAGACAGAATTTTACGGAAGGAAAGTTTATATGTCTACTTTAACGAGTGTAATTCTGAAAGTAGTTCCTAGCTGGGTACAACAGAGGAGTTTGGTATTTCTTTGACCTCCTCCACTAAGCTGGACACCCCACTCTGTTGCCTCGCTCCCATCCCAGTTGCCTTTATCCCGTTAGGATCACTCTGCTCACTCTTCCTGTTTGACTCCTTCCTATGTCCCAGGCTCTCACGTTGCTGAGGTTTCTTCTGGAAGACTGTTCAGGCCCCAGAACCTGGGATAGGTCAACATCCTAAGTGGTTTCCCTGAAACATGGTGTTTTGCAGGGCACTTACACGTCTCGCCCTCTAGTAGGCTGTTAGTGTTCTGTGAACACTAATCTACCATTTTAAGGGCATAGTAGACACAAAAATAAGTGACTAGGGATGGGAGTGTATGGGAACCTTCTGCATTATCCTTGCAACTTTCCTGTAAATTAAAAAATTATTCTAAAACTGTAAGTTTATTTAAATTTTGTAAATAAATAAAAAGAGAAAAGGAAAGAAAGGAGAAAAGGAAGGAGAGAAGGAAGAAAAGACAATTGAAAAAATTTGTGTATGAAATATGAATTATATTCAGCAACTTTTACAAAATTTTTCCTTTCGTAATGTTTGTCATATTAGCACAGCAGGAAGGGTGATTTTTATGCTTACTTTAAAAATAAAGAATTGTTGGCATGCCCTGGTGGAGTGGTGGCTGGGCATAGTGCACATGTATCCCTAGGTCTCAGGTTCCCATCCCAGAGCAGTGGGAACAACCAAATTGAACAACTAAATAAAATAAATAAAAATGCTTCTCCCTCATCACTCTGCCTGCCTGTCTTCATCTGCTCACCTTAACTCCTAATCTATAACTTTCTTAAAAAAAAAGAAATAGGTAAATAATGGTAGCCAAAATATTTAAGCAATATTGGCAACATTGGTTAGTTAGGAATTAAACAGGGATATTCTTGTTCCTCTTCTTTCTAATCCCCCAGTCCACAGCACCAAACTCTCCCCACCCCCGACACAGATACATAATTTCCCTCAGTTTAAATGAGATAATAATTGGTGCTTTGTGGGGGGAAATATGTTTCCTGGCCACATTACTTTAGAAAATTCTGGATTAATTTAAATAGATCTCTGAATACAGTCTTAGAGAATTTAATTAACTGATATGCATTGTGGATATCAATATATTGTTCCCCAAACTTCTATGTTCATCTTTAAAGAGTTCTATAAAGAACACCCATTGAATGAAGACAACTTAGATGTCTCTAAAGGTTATTTGTATTTTAACAACACATTCTTAAGGACCTGTAAATCTTCAGGAGGAAAGAAATGCAATTTTAGTAATAGAATTATAGACAATCTATCAGATGTGTTTTGGCCAACCATCCTGATTTTACTCAAGCCATACCATGTAAGTTAAAGCTTGTTTCTTGTACTTTAAAGACACCCTTACCACTGCTATTCTCACTAACATTTAAGTATACATTTGACTATATAAAAATCCAGAGGAAAGAAAAACACCAAGATAACTTCCTTATTCCCCATGGACCTAATGTTTCAAAGATTGGTGTCAACAAAATTGTTCTTACTAAGTATAGCAGTAAGTTTATTTTTAAATTCCCACTGTGGCGATCAATGATTATTTATCCTGTATCTTTTCCTTTTCGTGATAAAAGCATTCCAAGTTGTCTTCAGAAAAATTTCCCTCTTCCTTCTTAACTATTTGCTGTGGGTGATTGTATTAGGATCCTCTAGAAAAACAGGACCAATATAATGTATATAGATATAGATATCTAGATATTTATAAATATATCTTAATATCTATAGATATATAAGTATATATGGATACATGTATATATGTATATCAATATCCAGATAGATATCTATCAAGAATATATATATATAGAGAGAGAGAGATAAAGACAGAGACAGAGACAGAGAGATTTGTTTTAAGGAATTTATTTATATGATTATGGAGCCTGGCAAGTTCAAAACCTGCAAAGTCTGACAGGCTGGAGACCCAGAGAAGAATTGCTGTTCAAGTTCAATGGAAGTCTTCTGGCAGCATTTTCTCTCTCAGAGGAGCTAAGTCTTATTTTAACACCTCCAACTGACAGAATGAAGTCCACCCACATTTTGGAGGGATTATGGAAGACAAATGCTTTACCTAAATGCTAAACTGATTGCAAAATAACTTATAGAAGCATGTAGTGTTTAACCAAATATCTGGGTATTGTGACCTGATCATATCTGACACATAAAATTAACCATCACAGTGGTATTGACTCCAATCACAGAACCTACGTGTATATATAGATGATGGGGTGGGGAGGACAGTGAACTCCACTTGGATAAGCCAAGCAGTACATCGCATTCAAATGGAGTAAACCTTTGTGGTCTTTAATGGGAACAAGACACATACTTTTTTTATCCACTGGATTTGAAGTGTGTAGAACCAATGTGATCATGAAGAGAGCTTTTGGACCTGCCAGAGATAAAGGCAGAGTCCACTCACGCTGAGATGAAACCACTATGAGAGACAGAGTGTCCTGGGTTTATTTAGTCCTGAAATTGTTCTTCTGGTATCCACAGCTACCCAACTCAATCCAGTTTCAATGTTTGCTCAGACTGTATTCTAAAAGAATCCTAACTGATATATTATGATATTTTTTTATAAGAAATCCTCTGCTACCAAAATGAGTTATTTTACACTCACTACAACAGTTTCAGGCTCAACTAAATAAGCCTGTAAATCTAGGGACATTATTCTACCAAATATTTTCAACAAAGTGTTCTTCTATCACTATAGGGCACCAGATACCACTTTAACTAAGCGACAAAGAACATTGAATATTGAATAAATGAAAAATATATTTTGGTTCTTGGGAAAGAGAGTAGAAAATAGAAAAATAGATCATCTATAACCCTGATTACACAGACATTTTAATCTTCCTAAGAATACACTGTTTCTTACAAGGTTAAAGAAATGACTCATGCAAAGCACCTAACACATGCAACTGGTTACTACTTTTGTATTGTGAAATGTGGTGCCGTCACAGTACAGGTTGCTAATTTGGGGCCATAGTATAGATAGAAAGAAAGACAAGTGCTTATACCTCCTCTCCTCTACTACATTTGTGTTTTGCATGAAGGAGTTTATGTGCCTAAAATTAGAGTCCAAGGAAAGTACTTGGAACTTGATTGATCAGGGCCAGAGAGGGGTGGAACAAGTAATTCACTCTCCCAATTTATCACACTGTGAAAACGTATGTACTAACCTACCTCTTGAGCAAGAGCCTGGAGAAATTGTAGTAAAGAACATTTATTCTACAGCAGGTAGGTTATGAGAACTTCTTGGGTAGTTGAGTGTTTGGAGCAAAGAACTCTATAGTTCCCAGTTTCCTAATCTAGTTGAATATTCCTTCTCTGTCATTTCTGCATATTAGGTGCCCTGAAAGCACAGATAATGTTATGAATCCACACAGGAAAAGTGTGCCTACCCCTTAGATATTCAGAATTGACACTTGAAAATGTAGGGAAATGCACATCAAAATTACAATGAGATTTCACTTCACATCTGTGAGACAAGAAGACTAGAAAAGTATATTTGTGAGTGTATGGAGAAAAGGGAACCCTTATACTGTTGTTGGGAGTGAAAATTGGTTCACCCAGTTTTGAAAACGATATGGAGGTTTTTCAAAAAATTAAAAATAAAACTATTTTATGATCCAGCAATTCCACTTCCAAATCTCTATCTGAAAAATATGAAAATACTAATACAGAAAGATATATGAACTCCTATGTTCATTTCTGTGCTATTTGTAATAACCAAGAAATGGAAACAAACTAAGTACCCATCAACAGATGAATGGATAACGAAAATGTAGTACACACACAATGGAATACTACCACTATATAAAAAAAAATAAAATTTTGCTGTTTTTGACAACCAACCTGGCTGGAACTAGAGGGTATTGTGCTAAGTGATTTGTCAGAAGGAAAAGAAGAAATATGGGATGATCTCTCATATGTGAAATATAAAGAAACAAAGCAAGTGAGTGAAATAAAGTGTTTTATGCACATAAAACAATAATTAATCCTTGGATATTGACAAAAGACAAGTTATCAGAAAGGAAGGGGTTGGGGGATGGGAGAAAACGGTAGTAGGGGTCCAAAGGAAAATGGTAAAGAAATTTGGTGGTGGGCATGACATATTATCATATATTTGATAAACAGTGAACCTGCACATCTAAAACAATATCTTATGGGGAAGAGGGCAAATTGAATAAAAGCAGTCAATTATGTGAAGGAGAGAACTGGACAATTGGTGATGAAATTAATGTATTATATAAAGATGTCAAATAATAATGATTACACCTTAAACCAATAAAATGTTACAATGCAACAAAAATAAAGTATTCATAATAGTATCTAATTTATGTAATGTTGGGGACATTCCTGTGTTCTTTGCATACCTGCTAACTCATCTAGGCCTTGACCTCATCAAGCACTGTTACATCCCATTTTCAGGCAAGAAACTTTCAGGGACTTGCCCAAAATCATGCTATTGGGTGGTAGAGCTGAGCTCCTGAAGTTCATTCTGAGTCTGCTTCCTCTTCAAAAATAAGTTACAGCAATGACCTTAGGATCTAAGTATAAGGAAGAACAAATCCTGATTTTGTTATTCTGCTGCGTGTGTGATCTCCAGTTAATTAATGTCACACTTTGGTCATTTTACTTTCTGAAATTTCAACTTTTATTTAATAAGATCAAAATTAAGGGAACCCTATCGCACTGAGTAATTCTAGCAATTAGAAATTTTTCTGTATGTATCTGTTCCTCTAAGAATCATAGCTCTTGCTCATGCAAATTTGATTGAAATAAAGACTGCAATTGATATTGTGTCACCATAACTCAGACTTTTCAAACCCTAATATGAACATAAATCACATGATAGTATTAAAATCCACCTTCTGATTCAGTAGTCTTAAGGAAGAACATGAGATTCTGTAGTTCTCATGAGCTGGCACCATCTGGAAAGAACCCTGGAATTGGCAAGGTCTAGCCAGCTCAAGGAAACCATCCATCAACCCAGTTGTTTGATCTCGACAGAGAAAAACAAGCTGACTATACTTTTAACATTTGAAACAGTTGTATTATTGGAGTTTGTGTGTGTGTGTGGTATAAGGTGAGAAATATAGGATATCAGTAACCTAAATAACCTCAGAATAAACATATTTTATTCAGTTTCCATTTAGCTTAATGTACTTCTTAAGCCAATTTTCACTTAGATACAAGTCTGACGATGTAAATAAAATAAAACAAATTTAGTTCATTTCCAAACACACTGAGCTTTTTACTGCCGTAAACAGAAAGAAAACTGACGAGAAGCTTGCTGATTCTCTCAGCCAATCAGAATAATGTGACCATAAATGTCCGTGGATTCCCCCCTTAGTCAATCTCTGACTTCGTTATTTCTGTCATAAAAACATGTTTCTTACAGTTCTGTGCCACATACTCGGCCTTTTATGTCTTAGTTTCCTCTTCTCAAAAAAAATTAAGCACAGGCTTCTTTCATCTAAAAATTGTCTTTATGTTAAAAACTATTAACACACATGCAACTTTTGATTAGCTTCTAATAATAAGATCTAATACATTTAGAAAATTTAACGTGAGCCCAGTACGATTTTAAGGGCTGGCTTTGTAAATATAATTTCATTGTATGAACAGCCTGTGAAATGATTCTTCTTACACCCACTATATAGTTTCAACAACCAAGGCCCTTAAACTCTTAAGCATCTTATCCTAGACACCCAATGAATAAGTGATACTGCTGGGATTTGAAAAAAAACAATTGCTCCTTGCATTTAACAACTGGCTTTTCTCTTCTTGAGCCAGCATGTGCTAGTAAATGAGCATTCACTATGTGTCAAACCCTTTTACGTATATTAACTCATTTATTCTCATACCCACACCTATAAGAAAAGAATATCCTTTCTTATTCACATAAACAGATAACTTGATTAAGTTCCCAAGGCATGAAAGGGACCCAGATGTGTCTACCTCTAAAGCCTATGTTCTTTGCAAAATGTTTCGGTATCTCTCACTTTTTTAGTGATCAAGATAGTTTGTTTCATTTTTAAAAAATAGAGAGTCAATATGAAACCTTTACATACACTGGAGCACAGTCTGAAACATATATTATTTGGTTCTGGAAAGCTTTTTCTGGAAGGGTCTAAATGCTTTTCCTTTTTTCCATCCTTCCCCCATCTCACCTTGACCAACTTGCTCACAATTCCCTTTTCCTATGTCATGTTACCACCCTGCCCATCCACCTATTTGTGGCACTGTTAACAAAGTAGACATTGAATTGAAAATCTCCCTTTCTCACCTTCCTTTGATGCCTCCCATTCTCTGATATCATCTCTTTGTCTAGTCCTCACCCAAAATAGAATTTATTATCTTCTTTTCATGTTGTGAATATAATTAAAATCTACAAAACACACTGACAAAGAATAAAGTGTGGGTCAATTCCTTAAAAGAAAAAAAAAGTCAGTTTTCCAGTCTCAAGATGAACAAACACATTGCTAACATTTATCCAGGGTTAAGTGCACTAGAAAAGTGCTTTATACATACATGGTCTCATTTGAGCCTCATATTATTATCCTCATTCTACAGATTAAGAATTCTAGGTTTGGTGAATTTAAGCAACATGCTGAGATCTTACACTTATTGTCATATGGTAGAACTGGGTTGTAACAGAGCCTTAGACCTCTCTATCAGCTGGTCCTGCTTCTTCACTGATGACATCATTTTTGTCTTTTGCCTAAGCTGACTTCCTAGTAGTCAGATTCTGCACACTGTCCCTCGTCCCTGTCAACCAAACTGCCCCTCTGAAAGGAGCCTCTTCCTCCATTTTGACAATGCAAAGCCCACTTTCATATAAAGCAAAATAAAAAATATATAGCCTTCTTTGTTCTGCTTTCTCCCATAACGAGCTTTCTAAACTTTGAATTTTCTCATCACTTTTGAATAGTGAGACCGATTTTGTATTTAAAGTCTGAGAAGTACCTCTCTTTCAAAAAAAAAAAGGTATACCAGATAAAGTCAAATCAACTTGGAATTGAGCTATCACACTCTTATTTAGCATTAGTCTTCTAACTGTACTTGACTTCTATGGCATGAGATAGACACATTTCATAATCAGAAAGCAAGGTGCTTGAGAGGAGGCCATATTTGCCTGTCTTTGAATGGAGGCTTAAGTCTAGATCTTGACAATCTATAAATAAATATTTGTGTGTCCCTATTTTGTACCACAGACTGTGCTAGGTCCTGGAGACGTCAATAAGTGGGAATAACATGATCCCTGGTTCAATGGACTTCACAGACTAGTGGGGACAAGACATTACTTTTTGGTTCACCAGACAACACCGTTCTCATCCTTCCTGCACTTAATAAGACATTCTCCCCAGTTTTCTGTTCTCCTCACTTCTTTAAAGATGTCCTAAAACTTTGGCCATCTTCTCTTCCAAAATGATTTTCAAATCTGTATTTCCTACTTTGACTTATGGTTATATTCCCAGCGAACTATTTTTCATTCCTGTTCATTTTCTACTTATCACCTGATAATCTTAGTGTATATAAAACTGAGTTCTTTCATTTCCATCCACACTAGAAGGTTGAGGAATCGGAAGCAGTGAACAAAAGAATTAAAATAAAAGAAAATCTCAAGTGAAAAGAAGTCCTCTTTTGTTATTGGGTCCATCTGACCATCTACTGAACCCATGCACTTTGCAACCAAGTTTTCCTTCTTCTGTGTCTGTCAATCTCCGTAATTAAATTGGAAGATTCTTAGAAGTAGGTATTCAGGTGTTACCCTCAAAGACTTACAGGTGCTTTTTCCACTTGCAATGTGGACACAAACAGACTCGCCTAACATTTGATTACGGAGTCAGGACTAGTGGCTAGCAAAGTGTAAGGTCAAGCATCTTTGACCTTTAATGATTGAATGGGGCTTTAATTTTGGTATAAAAATTAAAACAGTTATATCCATCCTGTCCTTTGCCGTCTCTCAGGGTTTGCATACTCACTGAAGAAACTAACATCAAAGAGAGACAGACAGACAGACAGACAGACAGAGAATGAATCAGCCTCAATTTGAGACCATTGCCTTTTCTTTCCCATACTTTATTAGGGTTATTGTTACTTACACTAAACAGAGTTTAATATCCCAAGATGAGTAGCCTACATTTTAAGAGTTCCTGACAATTAGTTTGTCCTACTTGCATCCCTCCTGAATGCCAACATCTTCTTGTGAACATCTCTCTTCAAAGACAGCAAGAACCTGGTGTGTGATGACTCACAAAGTCTGGCTTTCTTTGGAGTCAGTGCTGCCAAAAATCCAGCTGCAGAGTCTGGAAACTTCATTTTTTTTCTTCCATGTATTTCAGCTCTTACTCCCTCTCTCTACTCTCTCACACCTTCACGTTTTTGAGCACACAAATACACCTGCACCCACATACATCAGTATTGCCTGTTAGAACTGGCTTAAGAGCAACTTTAGAAACTATCATTTGAACTGTGTTTGTTTTCTGTTTTTCAGGGTTTCAGGCAGTGAACCATATTTCTAAACATAAAACAATATGGCATTCACTTTTTCCCTCACCAAAGTGCATTTTTTCATGCATGTGTGTTTATTCATTACTTACTTTCTCTCTTTGCACGGTCACCTATCTTTCTGCACCAATGAACAGAGGAAACAGAGACACCTTGCTTCGTGTGGATGTAGATCTAGACAGGCAAAGCATAACATGCACACATCTGCTCTGGGAGATTGTCTAGAGTTGAGAGCCTTTGGGACTGAAACTTCTGTTATTGAGAGCCCCACTTCCCATGCCTACTGATTTCAAAGACTCATTTGTATTTAAGGGTCTTTCTCTACTGTTTTCTTATGGAAGACGGTAGGTATACAGCCTTGACTTATTAAACAGGATAAAGAAGAAGAACTTTCTAGGTTACCCTGAAAACTGACCATGGTTTGTATTTCACTTGGTTTATAACTCTGAAGGTGTATATTTGGAGACAACTTTTTTGTCTTCAATTTTGTTTCCAAATTACTCACAATGTTACATACCACTTTCATAAACTTCAATTAGAAGAAACAACAAGCCAATTGGACCTATCCCAAGAGAGAATCTAAATACCAATTCACCTTTGAGCTTTAATCTCAAAAATAGTTACCGAATTTTGGGTAAGTTACTATCTTTGAAGTGACAGGAGAAAAGGAAGATTTATGATACACATATAAACAGGACATGGTGTTACAAAGTAATAAAAAAGATCAAAGAGACATTCCAGAATTTTAAGAGGAGATTTATTTCTGCTGGCAACTGTATGGGGTGATCACCCAAATTATACAGTCATTTGTGTAAGCAACTCAGGGTTCATATAGACATACAGAGAGGTGCAGGGAACAAAGGCAGTTGATAATCTGTAACTATGGTTGTTATAGGTTTCCATCGTAATGTGTTTGACATTTTTCCACTATCTAAAATTTTCATTCTGCACATCTGATTCATCCAGGGAGGCGCCAGGAACAGAACGGCTCGCCCTTGAGCCCCCAAGTGTGCCGGGGTTTTGTGCACAAACTGGACCTTACAGTTATCTCAAGACTGATTGCCTAACTGAACTTTCCTATTTTGGGGGTCTCAAGGCTGGCTTGTGAGCTAAGAGTGACCCAGTAAGTAAGTCTTTACCTTCTTTCAATTCCCTGTTTCAGTAGGTCTTGCCTCCTAGAGGAATACAGGGAAAAGAAGACCTGGCCATCATTTTACAGAATCCAGAAACTACAAATTTTGTTTCTAAGGGAAAAGAAGTTAGCGAATTACATTAATGTGGCCAATTATATTTTATTGTGAAGGGTAGAATTGGATTGTTGGTGATAAGCTTAATATAGTATTTGCAGATGTTGATTTATAATGATGTACACCTTAAATCTATACAATGTTATTATTCAATGTTCAATAAAATTTTGAAAGAATTAAAAAAGAAGAACAACAAAGGGATCTTGGAAACAAAGGCAAAATTCTCTAAACTAGAGTTAAACATCTCAAATCATGTACAGATTCTCCACAAACATGTTGGCTCTCTGAAAGGATCTAATGTGTTTTAATAAAATAATAATCATTCACTTTTCAAACTTCTCCCCATGTTCTTGGACATTTATATTTTGCTTCATTTAATGATTATTTTCAAGGAATTCTTTTCAATATTTTGTTTCTAGTATAGCTTCTCAACTATGGATACACACTTTGAAATGTTAATAGAACACAGTTGTAATGCAATGCAGTTGTACACTTTAAAATAAAATAATACCTACAAATAACAGTAATAATAACTCATAACAAAATTCAGTAATAAAGTCCTGTCACAGATCTAGATCTTGAAAGGACCTAAGATTTAGTGCCTGGACCATAAGGTCTTAGTCTGTGGCTTGAGAAGGACCTCATATTGGCAATAATTAATTTGAGAATCTAATTAATTAAGAGGAGGCAGAAAAAAATTAAAAAAATATATTCCCACCCTCAAGGAGCATACAATCCAGGGGGTAAGCAGGTCTAAGCCCCATTTTACAGAGCCCAGATGCACAGACTTGGTTTCTCACAGCTCTTCCCACCTCATCCCACCCCACTCCCTTTCTTTCTGTGCCTTTTCCAGTATTCTCTCCCTGCAGTTTCACAAGAGAGTTTTGACCAATCAGAACTCTGGGAAACCAGGAATGATAGCAACATTTTTGCTATGTCTAATTTGTAACAAGTGAAAACCAAACATTTCAGTATTTTCTCTTCCCTAGGAAAAAATTGCAGAATCATTGTCCTTCTCAGCTGATTTCTCTTCATGGAGTTAGTCGTTCACTGAAGACCAAATGCTGATCTGCAGAGAACTTCTTGTCTTTAACTGACAACCTCCTTTTATTTCAATTAAAAAAATTTTAAACCTTAAAGTACTCAAATATTAAAGATTTAGAAAATGTAGTCAGTACCATTATTTATTCATTATTTATTCTTGATTGAGAGTTATTTTTGCTTTTTAACTGATTACTTAAAACACTGGCTTCACTTTCCTTCCAGCTGGTAATTTGACATGATATTAATCCAACTAAAAACAACTAAATTCACTGAACACTATATGCTGGACATTGCACTAAGCAATTTGCATCATTATTTGACATCAGTTGCCAAAATAACCTGATTATTTGTCCCATTTTAAAGGTTCAATTTTGAAAGGTGAAATAAATTGCCCAGGGAATGAAATCAGTATGTTGCTGATCTGGGGTTTGAACCAGAGACTGAACTCCAGACCGTTATACTATCTGCCTTTTATCCCCAAAGTTACCTTGTTCCAGGCAATCGCTGAGAATATTATTTAAAAGAAGAACCACATTCCACATATTTTTGATCCTGCATGGTTAATAAAGCATTAGTCAGCCTCCCCCAAATTTTTCCTAATTAGAAGGAAAAATACTTGCTTTTAAGTGAGCTATGCCAAGGTTAATGACCAGGTGGAATTCATACCCAATGAGGATTAACTGATAAATTTGGCAACCAGAGGAACGCATAGTAAATTACATGCTGTGGCAACTGCTTTTTGCTTATTTTCAAATTAATCAAAGCAGAGCTTTAGGTTCAATCTCACTTTTAATAGAGACAACATCAAAATTAAAGTTCTAATTCCTTGGATATCTATTTTGAGAAAAATGTCAAGAACTATTTTCAATTTGCTGTTGGTTTCTTAAATAGAGGGCTTAAAAGTCTAATTACTTTACCAAAGATTCAAGACAAATAAAAAAACACTTTACTCATGTTTTATTTACAAGTCATCTTATGTCTGATTTAGTTCGTCTTAAAATTTAACAACATAGAGCTCTGAATTTTCATGTTTATATAACTATGCAAAATGTACAGGTAAATATGCTTCAGTCGCAAAAATAAATGTATAGATTTTATTCAAATGTCTGTAAATGAATGAGGGTCATTTGGGGTTCATTTAATTTAAGCACTTTGTACTTGAAAGACTGACTCGTGGCTAAAGCCTTTGGGACACAGGAATGGGAATAAGTACAGCGCTGCACCCTGAACAGGGCCTACATGGCTTATATTGCCTATATTGCTGTATATCCCGTGAGAACTTAAGTTGCTTAATCAGGGTGGAATGAGATATTTTTTTTTAGAAAACAGAAGGATTTTCTTTTAGAAAGGAGGATGACAAAATTTCTAATAAGAAAGTGGTTGGTTTTTTTTTTTTTTTTAATCATGAACTCTGTGAAAGGATTTCTCAGTTTCCCACAGCAATCTTTAGATTGTTTTTTATCACTCTCACCACTAGGACACACTGAATTTCTTGTCTCTCTTGAACTGTTCAGATAGTGACTATGACCTGGAGGTCTTTGAGGGTGGGAATCCATTAGATTCAGGGAGGGATATTCCTGGCAATATTTATGGACTTTATCTCCAAAGCTTCTCCAGAAGTTATCCCAATAAGGAATTTCTAACTCTGTGGGTCACAGAGGAAGGATGGGGGAGGAAAGAAAACTCAGGCAAAATGAAAATAGAAAAACAAAACATGAAAGTTAAAAATACTTTTGGAAAGAGTAAGGATTTACAGTTAGTTTTTAAAAGAAAACAAGACAAATTCCTTATGAGTTCAATCTTCTTTAGTACTCTACAATGGTTCTTTTCAGAAACAACCCCTCCCACCCCACACAATCTTTTTATTTGCCACCTTAAACACCTAGAATACTAGAATTCTTTAGGATTCTCAATTCAAATACATATTGGGGAAAGCAGATCGAAATAGATAAAAAGATAAGAAAGTGCTTATTTTAGCACACATACTAAAATAGAATACAGAGACAAAGCAAAAATTATACCATGATATGGAATTTATGATGTACATTGTTAACAGGATGAGGGAGCAAGCATATTTATACATCTTTAAAGTTACAATATTTTCCATAAACTGTTCAAATACTAACTCTAAATGGTTTTGGATATTTATGGATGCATAGTTACTCCTAGAACAATTTCTTAAAAATAATGAAACGAGATAACTAAAAAGAAAATAGATAAATTGAAATGACATTTATGAAACAATGAAATAATGCAAAAGTAGACAGGAGAGGAGAAAAAAACAGCAAAGCAATGAAAAAACAGAAATAAACATAAAATAGCAGAACTAAAACCAAACATCTAAAACATTACATCAAACACTAAGAAAGTAAGTGGGAATCAATTATTTTCCTAAACTCTGTGTTCCCCAAACTCCTTTTGTAGCATCAACTACTATTAAAAATCACAATAGGCAAATTATTATTTTCCTGCTTCCTGAAGACCAACCAAAAGCTTAATTTAAACTTTTTTACTCTTAATGTTAGTAATTGATTACTTTGTTTGATTTCATTAGAAATGAATAGTGAATAAATGGTTCCACTGGGCAGCAGCCTCCTTGTTTTCCAGAAACTATAAATCTGGCTTAAATAAACTCTGGGAAAGGCTACAGATCTGAATTCCAACTCACCTTCAGAGAGCCACTCTCTGACCACCCATTCTAGGCTGTTTTCAGGGAGAAAATTTGCACAAGGGCAAGAACAAATTGCTTAAACAACTACTCGCTGTGGCTTCTGTCTTTATTGTAGTCCTACTTTTACAAATGCCCTATTAGAAAACAACAGCGAGCATTTCTTCAAGTGGTAAACATTGCTGCTTCTGCTTCTGGCAAAGTCATCTGAAAAAAATCAAACCTAAATAGTTTAGAGAGTAAGGAGATAGTAGATTTGGACCCAAATCTCTTTAGCAGATGGGATTTAAGAAATAGGTCTTTCCTAGTTTATTCCATTTACCCAAATACTCAGAGCCTAACTTGAATTTAAACAAACCATGTTGACAAAGATTGAGACAAAATCATTTGAGACAAAATCATCCTATTGACACCCTCTACAAAACATTTTGTATGACACTTGCTCATTTCATTTGTATTTGTCCTTAGATGTACTTAATATATCATATTATAAATTTGAGGGTGAAAAGAAATATATCATTTATTATCATACTTGAAAGCAAGATACCATTTAAGCAGCTAAAGTTTTAAACTTTCAGGAAAATCAGGGTAAGAAAAATAACTGCTTTCTCTGCCATAGTGCTTTGGAAAACCCTTTCCTACCTCCTCAGTTTCTTGGACTCAATTCCAATGTGAGTGTCCCTACAGGGTGTCTGGGAATTCAACTCAATTCAGCTCAGTCCAGTTCAATTCTGATACTATCTGCATGGAGATAGCATCAGATTCCACAGGTTAGGAGCTCAGTGTCCCAAGACTATTCTCCACTTCAAAGGACAGTTGCAAGTCTAGGATGTTACCTGAGCTTCTGACCGAATATATAAATCACTGGTTCCCGAGGCCCCTTTTTGGGTTTGCTTAGTTTTCTAAAGCAACTCACAGAATTCAGGACGCCCACTCTACTCACTAGATCACTGGTTTATTACAAAGGTTGCTATTCAGGAAAAACATATGGAAGAAATGCTTAGGGCACCGTATGGAGAAAAGACATAGAACTTCCCTTCTTTCTTCAGGGGTCAGATTCTCCCTAAATTTCCACATGTTCACCAGTCTGGAAGCTCTCTGAAGCCCCTCCTTTTAGATTTTTATAGGAGCTTCATTACAGCAATGATTTATTGAATCATTAATCTTGGAAAATTAAACTCAAACTTCAGTCCCACTCCCTTTCCCAGAGATCTGGGGTGGGACTGGAAGTTACAACTTTTAACCATGTGGTGGTTCTCTGAGGAACCAGTCCTTTCCTTAGGTGCTTCCCAAAGTTGCCTCATTCACCTAATAAAAGATACCTTTATTACTTTCAACACTTAGGAAATTCTAAGATTTGGGGGATGGTCTTCAGGATGAAGATAAAATATGTGTGAGAAACAAATATTTGGTCATTTGGATTTCTGGGATGTTTCTCCTTATTCAGAAGAAACTTTTACCCAGACACTTTCTTCATCTGCATGTAGCCTTGGGAAAAAAAAGGGTTATATTTTCCTAAAAACACCAAACCATACGAAGATTTGATGAACAACACCTTTTCCTTCTCAATGATTAGGAAATCTTCCTTCTATATCCACTTCCCAAGAAGAAGACTTCAAAAGGGTTGAATAAGATATAGGGCCCTGTAGAATCCCTATAACATGTACATATTCTATTATTAGAAAAGAGGATAGAAATTCCTAAAGCAACAGTTGCCTGAAACATTTTTAGCAGAGCCTCATTCCAGGCCAGTCAGTGAGAATTAAGCAGGAAAATACTTTCTGTGACTCAGAAGCTGCCTTCCCTTATAAAGTCAAGGATCTTGAGAGTGGTATTTTGACTACTTTTGGAGGAGGAACTGCCTGCATTCAGTTCTCTGAAGAAGTCAGAAGTTTCTGTTCTTCTCTACCAAAAAAATACTCTGTCTACAAATATTTGCGCAAAATGTAGACCTTGCCTGAATTCTTTCAGGTCTGTGGAGTGCTCATGTCACCAGCACCCACAGCTGGTTTTTGGATAAAGTTCTTGTTGTCATGGTTTCAGAAAAACAAACATGTTTTCAATTGTTCTATTATGAATTTTAAATCAAAGGTGGCCAAAGATTCTGCATGTAGACTTGCCGGGTTCCTCCTGTCCCTGAAAGTAATCCTATATTACTTAAGGAAATTCACTGAATGCATGGATTTGACCATATAAATACATACTTAGATATCATGCTTAGTCAGATATTCTGGATAAACAGGAGTTGCTAAGTCTAACATCTGAATTAACAGTTTTAACAACATACATGTTAAATAGCTACTTATATAAAACTATTGAATTGAATACTTAACTTCTGAAGAGTATCAGGATCATGACACACCTTAAAGTCACAACTCAAAATTCCCAACTATTGTTATTTGTTATAGTAAGATCAAACAGTGGTTTCTGGACACTATATCTTAAATGCTGAATAAACTATTGCAGTGTGATGCCAATACCAACAAAATCTTGAGCTAGCAAATATTTTTAAAAAACCCTCAAATTTATACTTATTCTAAGCACTATCCCAAGGTGGGGTTGGGGAATGAAAAACTATCAATCATCTTCACCTTTAGAAGACACAACTTACAGTATGAAGTAAAAATATTCAGCTTTGTATGTTTATCATTTACCTACAAAAGTTTAAGCAAGGGCTCTTGTGCTTATTTTTGTTAGTGTTTGAAGGTTGCCAGATGTGTCGCATTTAGCAACCCCTCTTAGGCTCTGTGGATTGTTGTGATCCATTCTTGTGAAAATGAACAATGAGGAGGATTGTAATATTGAAAGACACCAGAATTCAAGAATTCCACAATGTTCTCTCATCAGTCCTCACAGCCACCTCATGAAGTACACACAGCATTTCCTTTTGTAAATGAAAAAACAGAGGAGCCAAGATGCTGGATGATTTGCCTATGACCCAAAATAAGTTGTTGGGAAACTGGCATTTAAATCTACTTAATTCTAAAGACCAAATGGCAGCTCCTACTGTCATCATAGAGAATTAGAATCTTGGCCTGTTCAACTCGCTCAAATTCCTAATTTTACAGAAGTGGGATCTCCTGGGTATGAAATTACCCTATAGGGTCTCAACTTTATTAGAAAGGAAGTGAATGCTTTAGATTCCAAGTTGCAGTTTTCAGAAATCTTAAAGTAACTCTCATAGGGTCTTTCTATACACTTTCTTTTCTAGGGGTATGAGCATATCAGATGCTAAAATGACTGCTGATCCAGGCTCTAGGCTGATCATGACACATGACCTGCCTTCCCTCAACTCCACTCAGTCATTTTATTCTTTATGGGATTTTTTTCACTCCAACTTTAATATCTTCTGGTTGGAATCTTAGTTTCCCAGTGGTTCCCACAGCACCCTAGACAACAGGCTTTTAAGACATTCAAGACTCAACTGAATGAATCGTAATGTAGGGGACAACTGATTGTTGATCATTATGGTTTTCAAAGCAGTAGAGTCCACTTATGACTTTCTATATGCTGAGGAATCCTGTGAAATGGTTGAGAAAGTATCATTGTTCTTTTGGAAATGAGGAAACTGAGGGTATAAGTCACACACAGGTAGTCGATAAGTTACTGGCTCCTGGGGCAGAATATCAGCCCCAGTGTCTGAGTCACACTTTCCTTTTGTGAAAAGCATAAACTTCAGAGATGCCATCAGGTGAGTTTATACTTTTATACTTGATATTTATAAATTTAATATTTCCATCAAAGATTAATAGAGGTAAAAAAAGGACATTAAAATATATAGGCCCACACAATTAGATTTCTGGGTGTCAAAAACAAGACCAGAGGGGTTGGTCAGCTATTCAAAGCTACAAAGACAATTAGTGGCAGAGCTTAAAATAGAACAGAGGCTTCAGTCTTGTCCAGTGTCTCGCTCCTGTCTGTGTATTGGCTATCTACTCTGCCCTCTAAGGAAATATGCCTGGGACATCTAACCTAGAAAAATATGATAATAATAATGATAATGATGCTCATTATTTTTCTACATCTGTGAGAATTCTCTATCACATTATCCCCCTGTCCTCTGTTCCAGTACTTCTGTGTAGGTCTTGTTTAAATGCACATCTCTGGACCCTAGGTCAGAGAACATAGTTGAGATAAATCCCAGGAAGGTACATTTTGAAAAACTGGCCTGGTGACTCTGGTGACTTTGGTTCCAGTGGCAACAGTTTAGGCTTTCAAGGACTGGGGTGGGAATTCACTGGTTAACTACATCTAAAGAACAGCTTACTTTTGTAAGACTGTCCCAGAGCCCAGTCATAATGGTGATGAGGAATTGGCTAGCAGCAAATCAGCTCAAACCAGTAATGAGACAAAGATTTGTCCACTAAGTCTGCTGTGCCCTTGGTATGGAGCTCCTTCCCTTTGAATTCTGGGAGACAGCGGGGGCTGCCTTTTCAGAAGTGATAGCCATCCCTGGCTGCTTTGCCTGATCTCCCAGTTGCAGTTCAGCCTGTGGGACTAGTATTCTGTTCTCTGCATGGCTTTGCTGTTGATACATATTGATATACCTGTCTGCTTGACCCTAGTGCTGGGATGCTGAACAACCGTACTCTGTTTAAGGAAGAGAAAACAAAGCTGTCATGTGGAAATAATCCTGAAATGTGCTAGACATTCTCCAGCCAGAGAACTTCCTTATCTGATGCATTTTATTTGTTCTTTTCCTGAACTTACTAAAAATAAGAGCGTCTGATATGATCTTTGTAGCTCTTTTAATATTTGGGGGAAATAGAAAGTTGCTTAACTGCATTCCTGAGTTCCCACTCTATGTGGAAGAGCAGTAGGATCTAATGGTGCCAACACACCACACTGGCTGCTTCTGGAATTTTGTGACTCAAGGTAAATGTAGGGAAAATGTAAGAAAAACCAAGAACTTACAAGGAAATGTGTGGAGAAGATCACTAGAATGATAGAGCACTCTCCACGTGGAAAACTAAGAAAGTTGGAGTAGACTTTTGAAGACAGGAACATGATTTAGCAAACTATGAAGTGGGAGTTATCTCAGGCTCTGGAAATGGAATGCATGAGGGCTTAGGGCTGAATGTGTGAATTTGTGTGCAATGGGAAGAGGGGAAACTTAGAACCTTAAAGCAGTTTATGAAAATTGGAATATAATGAGGCAGAACACATGAACAGATAGACCCCAACAAAATCCACAGGACGCAAGACAGTGGAGTAGGAGGGGGAGGGAGGAAGGCGGCATCAAGATGGTGGTAAAGGGCATTAGAACTCTGATGGTAGGCATGGTGGAAAATACATTCAGACTGAGGTATGATTTCAATACCTTAAATGCATATGATAATGTAAATAAAAGAAATGATAGAAATATAAAAAAATAAAAATGTCTGTGAAGCTTGCAGTGAAACTTGCAAAAGGAAGCAGTATATGGGAACTGGGAAGAGAGACTCCTCTGCATAGTCTTGCTCTCGTAACCAGTTGGATTCTTGGAGCTACACAGGGAGAAAGGTTAGATGGTACAAAATATGTAGATGCATAGTCTAGACTTAGGTAGGGCCTGATAAGTTTTAAAAAAAGAACAATATAAAATGACAGAGTAAGAAAGAGCCTTTAGTCTAGCTAGAAGGTACAGATTATAGTTATAAATTAGACTAGCCTAGGGAAGGGCTGGAACAGAGAAAAGTGTATGTGGGAGATCTTTGGCAGACCAGATATTGAAACTGGTCAGATAAAATTCTTACCAATGGGAGAGAAGCACATACGTTCTTTTGACCAAGAAACAAAGGCAGCGCTGCCAAGCCAGCTCAAATCAATTGGTTGTGCAGATGCAGTGACTGCTGCAGCCACCTTGGAGTAATTTATGACTCATTATAATCTGCTTAAAATAAATTGCACACGGGTCCATACATTAAGCTCATTATAATAGAGTGAATTATGGGTAAGAAGAAAGCACAGTAAAGGGAAAGCCTGTTCCCAGAAATTGCCACCACTTTTCTGGAAATCCCTGCCCAGGAATTCCCAGAACACTCCTGGGGCAGTAATAGAGAGGAACAATAAAGGACTTCCCTTTACAGAAATAAGCACCTCAAGTGGGACAGTTGTTTGTGTCTTCTCGATCCTGGCCTGCTTCTTGTCACCTTGAGGAGTGTAGTATGTCTCTTGCTTATTTCAGTAAATTTCCCGCTTAATCTTTTGTCTGCTGTGTCTTGTGTGCTAAGTTTACATGTGGGATGCAAGAACCTGGAGTGAGCTCCAGTCTCTTTGGGAGCTCTCACATAGAGCTCTCACATACAACATAGAGTTGTATTAACTTACACACACAGAAAAGATTGACCTCTAAGAAAACTTGCAAGAATGTATAGATAGGTAAACATATATTGTGAATCCTGGTTCTTTGCAAGTCACACAAGAATATCATCCCCAATACTCCGGGAACTACCTCCATTTTCACCAAAAATGGCAATACCCAAACTTGCCTGATTACCTTTTTCTAGATGCTTTGCTACAGACAAAAATCAAGACCACCCTCAAAGGACAGAGATTTGCCAATACTACATGATCCAAAATAATTTGCTATTGGTTTGGTTCATAGGTGCTGAAGATCTGAGCAATGGCTAAACATTGTTGAAGTAGTTTAAGTTTCCAAGGTGACTTCTAGGAGAGGGACAAAAATTACTCAGCTATCTTGTTAGGAAAAACAGAAAGATACGAGCTGGGGCAGACAAAAGATACATATGAGTAGTTGACAAAATAGTGATGGCATGAAAGAACTATGTGGACAAGAGACAGGAAGAAACCACAGGGGCTAAGTAATACAGAAGGGGAACTCTGAGGAACTGGGACTTTGAAATTACTGACAGTTAATCAAAATATCCAAGGGAGGTATGGTGGTCTTGAAAGAGTCCACCAGATAGGCCACTGAGATAAGAAGAAGGGATATAAATCTGCCGAAGAGCACAATTGAGGCTGTCTGTTCAAACCCCTGTCTGAATGTATTTTCCTATTGCCTATTAAATTCTTCCTTGACTTCTCCTATTTGGTGTTTTTTGAATTCTTTCACTCGTGAGACAAGAAATGAGGTTTCTTTAATTCATTTCAGTAACAATACAAACTCAGGTAAGTGTTAAAAATAAAAAATCTCATTAGATTATACTCATCTCTCTCTTAGTAAGTCAGAGTTGCTTTTTAATCCCTTACTTTGGAAGAGGAAAAGATTATTTTATGAACCTCCACCCAAATAAAGATGACTGCACTAACTACCGTTGTTACTGTTCAAGTTGCAAAACAAAAAGGGGGAACTGTTGGAGGCAGAAAGTAAAGCAAGGACGAATTGGGAGTTAGCAGAACATCAAGGACACCAGGCCTGGAGCACTGGGCTTGGGTCACCATGGGAAAGCACTGGGGCAGTGTTCCTGTAATTGTTCACTCCACCAAAACAAGATAGATACAGTTATGTAGCTAGAAAACAAAAGGCTGCATAAGCAAATCTGTGTTTTGTATAAGATGCTTGAAGCAATTCTGTGCTGTGTATGAACTCAATAGATAAGTTGAAGGCAGAATATTCAGGGCTCTCAGTCCATAAGACTATTGGCCCCCTGACCCTACCTTTCTATCATCTAATTCTCTCTGAGTTTCTCAATTTGTGGTGCTTCGGGCCTGGTGTCCTTGATGTTCTGCCAACTCCCACTTCATCCTTGCTCTACGTTCTGCCCCAAGAGCGTCCCTACTTCTCTCCCCTGTTCCTGGGAGTGAATCCTGGCACTTCCTCCTCTGTTTTCCTGCCTGCCTGCTTCCACTTGCCTTCATTTCTACCTTCACTTTTCTTTAAAAAAATGAAAAAAATAAAGAAATGAGTTCCCGAGATCTAGATATGTCAAGGTCTTGCCCCAACTCACAATAGCTTCTTGGCTGCAGAATCACGATGTGGAATTGTACCCAGAGGTCTTTCTTTTATGCTGTGTCTGTTTCTTGCTTGCCTGTACTGTGTCCACTGATAGGTGTTAACTAGCCAGACTGAGAAAATCATTACCCTGGGAAAGCTTCATATTGTCTATCTGTAATTGCTGATACTGACCTTTCTTATTTTTTAAGGAGCAGAGATAGGCAATAACACTCATCCCAGACACTTAGTACGGAGTCACTCGTGCTATATCAAAATGTTGGAGAGCCAAGAGTTAAAGTATACTTAATGGTCTCTTCAAATGTCTCTCACAATTCAGGAATCCTCCTATGACTGCTCCGAAACCACCTGGTTTGCACTCAATTGGTTCAGTAGACAACACACTCTTGGCCCCATGAGGCAATTTGCTCTCTATGTTATGAGGTTGTTGGAAAGCTTAACCTGAATATCTAGGTGAAGATGAAAGGAATCTGGTTCCCGTGGGCATATACCATGGGTGCTAGCTATACTTTCACAGGAGCGTGAGGATATCCATACTTCTCCCTGATATCATGTCAAGTGTTGGGCAGCCCTCATGTCTTTCCTAAAGTCTTACATCTGACTAAGCATTCTTAGTTACACAGAGCCATTCCTGTGTGTGGTTTGGCTTCTGGGTCTCTCACAATCCTCACCACACATCGCTGCTCATTTCCTGGATTATGAATATGTGACGTTTTGTGATCAGTGGATAGACTGAGTCTTTAATTACAGCTTTTGTTCAAGTCCAACAAGGATCCAAGTTAGGGAGACTTTCTGAGATTTATAAACATCAATAATAAAACACTCTTCCACTGGTAAGACAACTTTTTTACTAGGTCAAGACTTTCATTTATGACAGATGTGTTTCCAAATTACCTTTTACATCACAAACTCAACAGTTCATGTACCAAAATCTAGTGATAGTTTCATCTTCAGTTACCTTTCCTATGTTTCTTTGAAGTCAGTGTTTTCTACCTTCCTGAGCAAGAGCCTGGTTCTTTTTTTTGTCTATGCAGCACATCTTTTGGATCTCTTTAGGAATGTTCTATACCTCTAAGAATACTGCTAACCTAGTCCTTTGATTTAACTTGATGTCCAAAGTCATACAGACCTGACTTCATCTTAAACCTATCACTCAGCAATATTGCGACCTTAGATAAGTTACTTAAAACTCTTGAAACTTTAGTTTCTGAATTTAAGGACTGGCTATATTAATAATACAATTGAACCTCAACACATGCTAACAGCTTAATCATGTTCATGGCTGTTGTTAATAATGGCATTGTAACTCTGAAATTCTTGGCACAGCTCATGTTCCAGGTGACTCTCTTCATGCAGCCGTTATACTCCAGGATCCTTTGCTCCAGCACAACCTCTTTTCTCCACTTGATATGACTGATACTTTCTTCTTTTCATCTACGTCCTCAGCAGTGCCCATGACTCAGGTTCAAAGTAATATATATATATATATTTTTTTTCTCTGATACCATTTTTTTTCCTCTTCCAACATGCTGAGTTCCAATTCTAAACACTCCGTGGCAGAAATATCAACAATTCTATATTTATTCACTGTTTTGTGTCTTTTAAATCTATGACTTGGTTTCTAGACTAAATAAGTGACTATCTGTCTCCACAATAGTTTAGCAAATCCACCCGCTCATCATGTCATCCACACTCAAAAGATTCAGAGGCATCAAGTTGGAAGGAACCCCAGGACACATCATGTGATTCTGTCTCTGCAGCTCACTGATTCCCACATTTTGGTATGGATAAGAATTACTGAGGAGCCTATCAAAATAAATTTCACTCTAGATAATTTGTGTGGATACTATTTCCTCAAAGAAGTGGAGTGTGATTTCCCCATCCATTGACTGTGGTCTGTATATAGTGACTTTCAAAGAGGACAGTATGAAGGGGTTGGGAGCAGGATAACTGTATAGTGGAGAAACCTGACAGCCTCAGCTGGATAAATGTGATGTTGAGAGCAGGCAAGATGGATGCGAAATTATGATACCACTTTACCTCTGCAATCTTTTGTCTTAAAACATATAATCTCGGTCTAATCATGAGAAAAACACCAGACAATTTCCAACTGAGGGGTATTTTACAAAATACCTGACCAGCACCTCCCAAAACTGTCAAGGTCATTAACAATATGAAACTCAAAGCTGTCACAGTTGAGAGAAATGTAGCGAGAGACGATAGCTAAATTGAATATGTGGTGCTGGGTGGGTCCAGGATAAAAAGGGGGACATAAGGTAAAAACTAAGGAAATCTGAACTAAGTATGGATTTTGTTAATAATAAGGTATCAGCATTGTTTCATTCATTGTGACAAATGTACCCTAGAAGTATAAGATGTAACTAGGGGAAATTGGGTGTGGGGTATGTAAGAACTTTCTTTACAGTCTACAACTTTTCTGTAAACCTGCATCTTTTCTAAAATTAAAAGTTTATTTAAAAAATTATTCCAGAGCTTTCCCCAGGAATTTTTCTAGAGGAGGTATGTTTGAGTGGGACGAGTTTCAGGTTCTGAGGCAATCATCCACAGGCCATACTGGAAGAGCCTTGATCTATCCTGGCAATTCCCATCCTTGGCCGAACTTTGGATGCCTGTATTCCACCCCTGAAACCCTAATTTAATTGATTTGGAGTATGGTATGGGTGTTGGGATTTTTTAAAAACTCTTTAGGTGCTGCCCAGTACAGTACTCACTAGTCACATACAGTGATTTTATTATTTAAGAATCATTTGTAAGCATTTTCTGTGCTTGATTCGATTTCATTCAAGCAGCAGTTACTGATTATTCCAGGTTAAAGGAATTCAAAGACTAAACAATTTAGTCTTTGCCCTCCAACATGTTGCAGTCTATCCTGGAAGGGAGGTCTGTTGTTATAGAACAACGTGAGTCCTGTGAAAGAGATGAGCGTAGGTGGTGTGGACCAATAACAGAGGGACACTTAACCAAAATGGGGAAAATGCAAGTGAGTAGAGAAGTCTTCCTGAGGTGTGTGGGGGTTTGGCACGGGGGTCAGCAACTCAGGAGGCTGCGTAGAGCAGGCCTAAGAACTGGAATGGAGGGTGGGGTTAGTGGAATGAAAATGAAAAACAGGTTCAGACAGAGGGATAGCATAAGCAAAGGACCTATGCTGTGAGCTAGTCTGATTTGTTAGTGGGAAAGTCCACTGTTCAGAGTTACAGGGACAATCGTGGAGCACACTATTGATTGGGTGTTGGTGAGGTGGAAGAAACAGGCAAAATGTAAGTGTTTTTAACAAAAGGACAATAGATAGTGTCCCCCTCCTCCAGGGATTTAACTAGGCTTTTGAAGCTCTCTGTCCTTAAGGTTGTCATATTTCCCAAGTTACATTTTGGAGACAAAGAAAAAGTTAAACCTGCCGCCAGAATTTTACAGAGTGCTATTCTGCAATATGACCTGTATTTTGTACTTTTATAGAAATAATAAATAAAGCTTTGAAGATGCCCTCTTAATCTTGAAATACAACACATAATCTAGACACTGAAAAGTTAAAAGAAGTGAACAAGCTAATTCTATTTTTCCTCATTAGGTTCTTTAGATCCTCATTAGATCAGACAGCATTACAGTTTTCTGATTCCTTCCCTAAAACAGAATAGCTTCACTCTCTTTTAAGTGTCTATTAAATGCTAGTAACAATATCTAATGTCAACTCCATTGGTGGAAATATTTTTTTTAAATGGAGCACCTGTTACAAGTGTCTTGATGTGCAAGAGGAAATAATACATTTTTTTTGTGATGGGATGGGGTATATGTGGTATGCAAGATAATGGCCTTCCCATCACATTCACATCCTAATCCCCCAAATCTAAAAATGTTTCACCTTACAAGACAAAAAAGTAATTTTTCCAACATGATTAAATTAAAAATCCTAAAATAGGAAGATCATCCTGTATTACCCAGCAGGACCCAATGTAATTCTCTCAGAAGGGAGGCAGGAGGGTCAGAATCAGAAAGAGACATTTCAGAATGCTGCTGGCTTTGAAGACAGAGAAAGGGGCCATGAACTAAGGAATGTTGATGACCTCTAGAAACTAAAAAAGGCAAGAAAACATTTTATTCCAGAGCTTCCAGAAAAGGTATTCTCCTTGATTGTAGCCCAGTGAAATTTATATTGTCATTATTATACAAAAACAAACCATCCCACACCCCCTAAAAAAAGTGTGTGTGGGGGGAAATAACAAAATAATATGTAAATCCCCTCTACCACGTGATCTCTCTCCCTATCCCCTTCACCTCTGGCAATCTCATTCTTATTAAAGTCCATGGTGTATTTTAATTGTTTTCATTTAATTTGATTGTTTCTCCATAGTGCAAATAGAGGTGAAGTCATCCACTATTTGTCCTTTTCTTTCTGACTCACCTCACTCAGTGAAATGCCCTTGAGTTCCCCTCCATGTTATCTTAAATGACAGATTTCACCCTCCATGACTGAGCAGTGTTCTATTATATGTGTAGACCAGATCTTCCTTATCCTTTCATTCATCGATGGGTATTTAGGTTAATTCCACATATTGGCAGTGAAACTTATTTGGGACTTCTAACTTCAACTTAATATAATAAAATTCTGTTGCTTAAATCCACTAAGTTTGTTGAATATGTTAACAGAGCAACAGGACACTAATCCAGGTGTCACAGTCTTCTGGGTGAGAATTTTACCCTGTACTTCTGTTATCTAAAAACATGTTCATCTCACTTCTAGATGGAATTTTTTTTTTTCTTGAGAACATTCAGTGATGATAATAGCTATTAATTACAGAGTGTTCTCCATGAGCTAAGCAGTGCTCTGGGCTCTTTTCACTAACTTCACATCTTATTACTGACTTGTGATAGGGTATGAATATTAACCCTATTTTTTGTATATATGAAAGATAAGGCAGAGAAAGGATACAGGGCTAGCAAGTGGTAGCTCTCAAATATAATCTCTAAATCATAATCCCTTGTGTATTCTGAAAATTTTTGTCTTTATACGAAGTCTGAGGGTCAGTTGCCATTACATTCCTCATACTACACATTGTCTCTCTCACATTTAGTATGGCAAGTGTCTTCTCTTATTGGAGATTCCTTTGAGCTTTTTAGGTTTTGAAATAAAAAAGAACACTATGAAAATAAAAACTATCTACTAGGTATTTGCAACTCTCTGAAATAGCAACCTGACACTCTCAAAAGAAGTGCCAAATCAAATCTGCCATACAGAGTTCTGATTATGCTCAAGTGACAAACAGGAGGATACCTGGAAGACCTCTGCAGATCTGCTGGAGTAGTTACTATGAAAGCTGGGCCTGCAGAGTTTGTGTGCATGAACTGTCTTAAGAGAATTCAGCCTTGGATGTTGAGAACTGTAGACTCTTGAGAATTCTAAGACTAAGAGACTAATAGAATTCTAATTCTAAGAGGATAAGATACTTTGCCCTCATTATATTTGCTCAGAAAAAACTGAATTAGAAAAAAAAATGAACTTAATGTGTTGAATAAAGTAATGAATGAGTATGAGTAAACAATGCTTATAGCCTGAATTTTCAGCAGTAGCAGAAAATCATTTTCCTGATTGTCATCCATCAAAGAATATTTGATGATATTAACATGACCTAATTTAGATTTATAAGGGACTGGGGACAGAGAATAATCAAGACATTATTAGGTAATTATTGAGCACTCATTGCTTCCTTAGCTCTAGACTGGGCCTCAAAATGATTAAAATTTTTTAGATGTCAAGGAATTTATAATGAATCATTATAGTTAACATTACCATGATAGACTGTGATGTTCGTAGAAAAACACACTTGTAGATTTTGAGTTTGTGCTTATGGCTTGACATTTCTTTTTATAGTTTTCATGAACTACAGCCAAATCATCAGGCATCTCTGTTTTTTAATTTGCTCCATAACTCCTTAGATACATATCTGAGAGTCCCCAAGCTTATCAGGTCACTTGACTGGAGAATTCTTTCATACCTGGACCTATCCAGTACTGCATTCTCTCACATGAAGAGACTTGGATGAAGTATGAAAGTATAAATCTCAACCCAGACATGAGACCATTTAATCCACTTGTTCAGATATTTATTTCCAGTTATAGGTTCTCCCTGGTTAGTGTCATAGACTTCAAGAAAGAAGGAAAAAGAAAAGGAGGGAGTGAAGGAGGGAGGAGGAAAAGAAACTTGTAAGAAAAACTAAACCTTGAGTTGTCTTGTTTGTTTATGCCATCATAGTCTGATTACTATCAGACTGTGGATGTGCACTACTATAATCAAGGAAGAGAAAGACTCAAGAAACATAAAAGTGGACACAAATATTGCTTTTCAGTGTTAAAAAGAACTCTCACTTCACAAAATTTCCAAGGATTACATGAACACTGCTTGAGACAGAAATGGGTGGAAGGAGTTCCTATCTCTACCCAGTTGCCCTTCTAACTGATTAGGAGGAATTTTTGTCTTATTTAACCACTGTGATTAAAAACCACCAGATTAATCCCAAATGTCCAACTTAATGTTGTACTGTACAGCTTCTTATTTGGACATTCAAATCATAGTGTTTTTGGTTGTTAAAAACTAGACATATTGATAAATTCATGAAAAAAGTACAGCGAAATCTGTTACCACTTAGCCTTAAGCTATTTAAATTTTTTTAATAATTAGCAGTGCTATTTCTTAAAGATAGATGTATGTGTGTGCATGTGTCATAAATCAAATTGATTACACTCAGTAATATGAATGAACAGCTGGCTGCAGTTGTAAAATAAAGTTATTCATTCCACTATTTTTCTCACATGCCAGCAGTCCAGAAATACTTGTGGTATCTATCAAAAACATTTCTATCATGAATTTAGTTAGAACCTATCCTAAATTGACTGGAAGGAGGAGAGCAGATGATTGTAAAACTATTGAATTTCTCCACTGCCACCTGGGAACACAGTGTAAGGCATATTAATTTTCATTCATTACCGATCTTTGAGAAAAGCCTGGGTGGGGTTGGAGGTCTCTGCCTATCATGGCATTAGTAAGAGAGAGGAGGACCAAGAGACTTCCCTCACACTTCTCTTTGCCCTCTAAAACTGCTTCTGTGGTGGTACTATGAGGACACTCTGATCAAATGATCGTCCCGAGATATGCTGCTCAATTGCTCAGTAATAAATTAGAAGACATCTCTGATGTACCAAAGGTAATTAATGCTACCTTCCAAGTTCCTCTGAGAAGCATGGGCCTGTCACCTGTCTCCACTTCAATTCCTATTTCTATTAACTCCACTCTTAGACTCATTTTTGAATGCAGCATGACCGTAAAATCATCACTCCCTTTATGTATTTGTGGATGATTCAAGCAATCAAGCAGCTGGCCACCACTGTAGTAGAGTGTTTATGGGTTTCTGCTCTTCTCACTTGCTTCATTAGAAAACATCCTGACATGCCAATGTAACAACAGACTGGCATATTCTGAGGAATGCACATGCTATGCCTGCCTCAACCCTGCTCCACTAGCTCAGAATCTGGGCATTTCAGCAGCTGTTCTGAAGGCGTGGGGTGTTTATCCCCCACAGGCAGCTGAGCTGCCTCCCCTTTCACAGCAGAGCAGTGGAATGCAGGGAAGAGACCCAGGCCTCTGGCCACCCAGATTAGAGAGTTTTGTGCTGAAATCCCTATATGGTTGTGTTAGACTGAAGACAGGCCCAAGTCTGTCTTTGCTCCTTGTTTGGGAAGCAAGTGGGAGGGGAGCAGACCAAGGGGCTATATAACCCTGCAGCTATCAGCTTCCCTGAACACCGCCCAGTTTGGAGGAACCCAGCTGAGCACTGCCAGGGTAAGTGGCATCAACCCAGGGATGTGACATACATTCCAGAGACTCTTATATCACCCCGTGTAATCAGACATGTCTACAGGGATTTGGTTGGCTTGTGCACATTGACATTTTTGAATGAAGATTGTACCGCTAAAATGTGTATAGTTTTAAGCTCAATTATCTAACATAAATTCCAAGGCTAGTATGCAGCATGAAGTGGAGGGTGGAGAGGGAGATGATGGAATGGAACCTATGTATGTCATCTGCATTCTTCACAGATCTCACAGTGCATTTCAGGGATACAGTCTGACTGTTTGCAGTAAACTCTGCAGTTATTTACATTTAGGCACTGGAAATCCTAGTATCTGTTCATGGTTCAGATTTGTTGTGGGGCTTTCTCATTGGATTGTATTTTAGGTGCAGCAAATAAGGTGTCTGGAAATGGATTTTAGAAGTAAACAGATGTTAGTTGCCTTTGTTTTTGGTCTTTGATATTAGTTATTTGTGTATTGACTCCTGGGTTCCTCTGGCTCTAATTAGGAATGTCTTCTGTTGGAAAGATGTATCTCTTGGCTGTGTCTGCAAGCTCATAGTTCAGCATGCCTGGCTGGCTGTGGGTAGTTTGCTGCGGAGCCCAGCAGGAAACCAACTGAATCTCTGCCCATGATTGGAGGGAGAAGAGTTTGACTCTGACAGCTGTGCCTAAGCTTACAGATGTCGGGTTTGCATTTCTCTCAGCCTGGTGAAGCGGGTGTGACTGTGAAGGCAGCTCTGCCTTACCAAGCGGAACATCTCTGCAAATCAGGGTTTGGCAGCTTCAGCCTGGAAGAGAGTTTTCATGCTGAGATTTTCCTGCCATTTTGTGATTCATGACTAAATATGGTTTGCATTTCAAGACTGAAAATGTGGGAATTGCAATGTTCATTCCTCCTCCCCTCCCACTAACTACTCATTTTTGGCACAAGAGGCACTCTAGTCAGTTAGAGCAACCCCCTTGACCAGGATGCAGCTCCGAAAGCAGACGTTGGAGTGTGTTTTACCTAATTAGGAAATGCTTTGCCCTAAACCGAGCTGCTCATTCAGGTTAGATAAGGGTTGTAAACCACTGAGCCAGCTTTGTGCTGGGGACACAGAGACTTCTCTGAAGGCAACACTATTTTAGAGATCATAAAATTCCTCTTGGACTTTTTGTGCCAAATGAAAAAATCCATTTACTGAATACTGAGTATTTTTTCTTTATGCTTGCTGATGTTGAGGGCTGGCCTATTTTTTCTAGAGTATATTAAAACACTGTCCAAGCCTCTCACCTCCCCAACTCACCCCACCCCAAACAAAAGGGTTAATAAAGCCATGTGTATTCATGCTGATTATAAATAGTTACATTTTCAGAGCATCCTAATTAGAAGGATTCTAAGTCTTCACTCAGTGGAAGAAAGCCAAGATTTTAAAAATTAAGTTTTACAAAATAAAATGACCTGGATAATGATATAATCAAATAGTGATATTAAAAATTAAAATTTATTGAGACCTCCTAATGTATATGCCACCGTAAATTATTTTATATGCTTTCATAATGTCCATAAGAACTGTATATGCTAAATACCAATACGATTGTTGTTTTAGACATACAGAAATCGTGATTTGGAAATGATAAATAACTTACTAAGTTACAAAGCTTCTAGGTGATGAAGCCTAAACTGAGATCCAGGCAATCTGAACTCAAAGTCCAAGCTTGCAACCATTTTGTTCTATACTCTATGTGTTCTCACTCTTAGCATTGAGACTTTGGACAAATCACTTCAACTCCTTGATTCTCGATTTCCTCGTTTCTCAGTTAGAGATAGTAGTACATGCCCTGGATTTTAAAACCTATTGCCTCAATTGACATTCATGGTCTTTGCAAAGGCAAAGAGACACTGATGTGGAAGCTCTAGGCACTTGGAAATATACAGCCTTGGTTTTGTAGACACGGTCTTCATCTATAATTTTTTTTCTTTTCCTCCTAGAAGTTTCATTTAAAACATTAATTTTTATAGCTATTCTGGGTGTGTAATGAGTTCACCAAATTAGAAAAATCATCCTCAAAAGGAAGTATTTTAGATCTTAAAGTCAGGCAGAGAACTCTGGAGGTATCTCGCTCTTTATAAGCTATTTCCACTTAGTTCTGCTTGAGAAAATGGAAGGTACCCTGGTTTGGAAGCCAAGGAGACCTGATCATTTTAATGACATAATACAATATTATTTTAGTTATTATTCTTACGTAAGAAATACTTTTAGCCTATCCTTTCTTAATGGAAGCAATGTATTCTACTACATGTCTAATTATGATTCTCCCTTGCTAGTTGAAATTTTAGGTTAACAGTGATTTTTATTAATAGAGAATAACTAAAGTTGAAAGCACCTCCAATGGAATTTGCATTGATTCTAACATTTTTCAAGGGTAAATAAAAGTCCTCAGGATCCAAAAGAGATTTTTCTTTCAAACACTTACATTACGCATTTGAACATTTCTAATTTTTACATGCTGCCCATCTCTCCAACTCTAACTTAAAAAAAAATAATTTAACATAGAAAAATGCAAGTTTGGGTTGATACAGTTAGCAAATTTCAGACAGATTCTTAGCACATGAGAAGTGACTTGTCTCAGTGAAGGTCTGAGTGCACAGTCGAATGTTACCATCTTTCTTTATAGTTGTTCATTCACTGACTTAATCTTTAAAGTGTTTAGAGGCACATACAATGTGCCAGTCACTGGGCTAGAGGTCTTTTTATGAACATGGAGGAAGCCAGAGGTTTGGCTTATGAAAAATGTACAGTCTACTTAAAATATTTGTGCTAAGTGAAGTATTATACAGGGTGAATGGAACTGTCCAGTTCCCTAGGAGTAAGGAGGAGTCCCATACCCAGGCTAGAAGATGGGACTGGTCAGGTATCTGCTCAGATTGCTGCATTACAGGTAGGGGTTTCCTTCCCACTCATTATAGGAGTTTCCAGTGAAGCTCTCCAGCCAAGATGTGTGAAGAAGAGGACAGCACTGCCCTGGTGTGTGACAATGGCTCTGGGCTCTGTAAGGCCGGCTTCGCTGGGGACGATGCTCCCAGGGCTGTTTTTCCATCCATTGTGGGACGTCCCCGACATCAGGTAAGCCAAATTCTGATTTGGACAGAGAGAAACAGAGTAACAGATTAGGTTCGTCTGTGTTTCTGTGTCCATGGCTATCCACAGATTGTCTAAATCTGTCTGTTCAGAAATTAAGTAAACTTGTTAAAAAATTAAAAATAAAAAGTAATTAAAAAGTTATAGCACTGATGATTGATGTCCAAGAATAAATGTCAAGTTCATACATAATATAGACAAGTTCTCTGTGGGTACTAGAGATGAATATTAAAAATAAAGTCTGACCCTTTTCCATAAGTCCTTTTTGTCAAAATACAGTCATTGTCATTATCACCACCAGCATCTGAAATACTTCTGCTTATGTGTATGCCATAGCTACTCTTGGAAAGAAACTAAAGGAAAAACGCAGGTCACTCACTCTCAAAAAGTTCAATATTAGATGACAGCAAGCATTGTTATCAAATGTAATTTTACACAATGTTAGCTGTCAATGACATATATCTGGCATTTTTTTAAATAACTTTATAGATAAATAAAATGTCAGTGGCAATTACATGGTAAAAACTGAGAATTTTATCTCAGAAATTTTGTTTCATATTCAAATATATTTTGCACATTTCAAATATATTCTGCACATTAGGCCTGTCACATCAGTATTTACAGGTCTCAGTTTAGCACAAAAACAAAGTTTAGGAGCCTCCCATGGAGAGATGAAGTCTCTTTGTTGAACCACGTGCAACTCAGATAGTCTTCATCAGCCACTATTTTCTGGTTTTGTAGTAGCCATGGATATTTTGAAATTTGAGTTACTACATTCTAAAACAACACAATTTAAGAGCCAGTAATGAAAATCAATGAAAATTCTCTTGATTTTTAAAACTTTATCTTACTGATGAAGAAAGCATGTCTAACTAATTTAGTTTAATATTAATTACTAAGGAATTATTTATTATAAATCAAGCATTGAGTGGTCACTTGTAGATATAACTGCTTTTGCTTATGAAGTTTGGAAAATTATGTACATCAACTCTTGAGTAAGTGATATCTTTAAACAAACAGTTGATTGGATTTATAAGAGGCAAAATGCCATTTAACTAATAAGTAAATTTTTCATACACAATCATTAAACACATGATTGAGTGCAAGTATGTGCAGGCAGCTTGTCAGAGTGGTGAACAATCACACACAATCTCTGCTCTAGCAGAGTCCATAGGAACATAGAAGGTAGAAACACAGTGTGAAGTTGCCTTACCTACAGAATTGTTTCTAATTTGTAGGTTGATTCAGACCTGTTTCTAACCAACTGAGGAATATTGCTTAAGAGCACAGTTATTAAGACTCAGTAGATTGTCAGTGATAGTGAAAGAAGAGTTTCCTATCATGATATAAACCTTGGTGATTGGATTGTAGTCAGTTGACAAGTTCTGAGAGAATTCTGACATGTGTTGACCTTTTTAGGGGGTGATGGTAGGAATGGGACAAAAAGACAGCTACGTGGGCGATGAAGCACAAAGTAAAAGAGGAATCCTGACCTTGAAGTACCCGATTGAGCATGGCATCATCACCAACTGGGATGACATGGAAAAGGTATCGGGAGGTTCACAGCAGGAGGAGGCCTCAGGAGGCATAACTCCTATGGCCCCTGATTCCAAACATCTCGCTTGAGTCCCCCAATTTTTACTTGTCAATGTTTATTCTAGATTATCACTAACTGAAAAAAAGAATCCCAAAATATTTCTTAAGGAAAAAAAATGCCCTTGCCTAATGAGGCTTAATAAACTAGAGAGACAGTTCTACAGATGAGAACAGCAGTCTTTTGCCATCTATGGGAATTAACAGTCTGTTTCCCAGTTGTCTAGGACTGCATTACCCTGGTAAGACAAGCATTGTGCAGCAGCTGCCAGAGTGGCTCTCCTTCCCATCAGAGGTAACATAGTCAGTACAGTATGTTAAAGAGGACTTCCAGGTTGGACCACCCTTATCCTACCATCCTTGAAAGCTTTCACTATAGAAGGGAGCTGTGACACTGTGGGTTCAGTACATTTCTGGATGTCTCTCAAGATTTTGAAGCACAAGTCATTGACAAATGTTTTTTAAAAAATTTATTTGTAAAGGAAAGGTATATGCAGGAATAAAGCTGACCAGGCAGACAAGATGGAAGAGAGAGATGGAAAAAGCAGTTTATTTAGTTTGTCGTCTTGGTTATTCTCCTTAGCCCCAGGTAGCAAGCCTGTGTCCTTGGGATGTATGGGGACTGCACCTGCTGGAGGCCATGGACTTACTGTCAGGCCACCAGGATATGCCAAGTAAATATTTTTAAAAGTATATATCTCTGTGTTGCAATAAGTGAATTCCTGACCTCCCAGACCCACATAAAAGAGCTAGTAAGAACAGTTAAATCTGAGGAGGTTAGTATTTATTATTAGTTATCACAGAAACACAAGTGATAACATAAAAAGCAAATGGAATAATGAAAAAGTAACATCTTTTTTTCTATTTCCCCCTCCTCCCCACCCCGGTCCCAGGTTTTGAACCTGGGTCCTTGGGCTTTACATGGACTGCAACTTAGCCATTTTAGCCACCTGAACCACAAGGTGCACTGACATATTTTTTAAATGCAGCAAAGTATATTAGCACCATGACAACTGGACTCTTATTTATCTATCAGCTATAAAACTGACACACAGACACACACAAACTACTTTAAAAGAAAATAATTTTGCTAGAATTTATTAGTAACAGTGCTGAAACCTCTGCTTCTTTACAAAAATTTGCATTTTATGAGGTTTGCTTAGTTTAAGATTCTGGATTTAGTAAGATTACAGTTTGTACTAAAGATACTAATAGCAGTGGGAAATGCTTTTTAGGAGTTTCTCCATGGAACTGGCAATATCTCATAATGCAAGCACCTTAAAATAAAGAAGGTATTTTGGTCCCTGCAATATGCAAATTAAAAATATCTTCTGGAGACACAGGTGGTGGTGGGGGTGGTGGGGGTGGCGGGCAGTGTGAGAGGGAGAGTGGGAGAAGGAGAAGTTGTTTTATAATGTTTTAGAACATCTGTAGTGTAGGATATAACTGGCAGGATTTCTTGAGCACTGTTGCTTTTACTCCATCAAAGGAATAGAATTTCAAGAGTCTCATTTTCTTTCTAGAAACCACAAATTCAAAACAAAAGAAACTGAACAGCCAGGTGCCTTTAAAGTTAATCTAACTTTAGTTAATTTATACATTTTCAGCAGCAACTTCTGTTTTGTTTTAATTCTGGATAGATTTATTCTATTACACCTGAAAATCAACTTCTGCCCATGGACATGAGGGAGGTCTAGAGTATGCCAACTGACAGGCATCTCCCAGTCCTGGAGAGCAAAAGAGGGATGGATGGAAGGGATAAAAGCAGGAGGCAGGGAGATTTGTCTTCTTCTTAACATAGACACAGAGGGAAATTTCCCCCAAATGTTACGAATGGCAACTAGACTTTCGGGTCTTTGGGTACTTAATGAGTACTTGCGATGTTTTACTTTGTCCTCGTTTCATTGATCTCAATCTGGTCATTTGGGGGGGTCTGTTTCCTACTCTAGATCTGGCACCATTCTTTCTACAATGAACTTCGTGTTGCCCCTGAAGAGCATCCAACCCTCCTCACTGAGGCACCCCTGAATCCCAAGGCCAACCGGGAGAAAATGACCCAGGTAATATCCACCTTAGGAGCCAGTACTCTGGGCTTGAACAAACTGCTGCTTGAAAGGGGCTGTACAGGACGGAGCATCTTGATGGTACTCACATCCATACTGCAGGGACTGCCCTTTGACCTCCTAGAACAATAGAAAATCAAAGATTTAATTGAAAAGGTAGCATGTTTAGGTTAAAAACATCAAAGGAGGAGTCATTTCAAAGTGAAGGATATAATTTAATGTATTATGGACAGATATTGATTCACAGTGACATACACTTGAAACGTATATAACATTATGATACCATATATCTTCAACAGAAATGCTTTATAAAGAAGCAAAATGCAGGATCACGCAGTGAAGAATTTTGGTTTTTGAGTCAGACAGATCTAGGTTTCAACACTGGGTGTGCCACCTATCAACTGTGTGATCTCAAAGAGTTCACTTAATTTCTCAATGTCTCAGTTTCGTTGACTATCCGTTGAGACTAATATTAATAGTTTCTCAGAGAACTGATGTAAAGATTAATGAGGCAAATGTTACATGTGCATCGTGCCTGATATCATAAACATTCAAGAAATAATTATGCAATAATTATTACATAATTGCTATTTAGTTAAAGCTCAAAGACCTCATAGTCTGAGACCATTCATTCCACTGGTCAGACAAAGTTTTCTTGAATGAGCTAGTACACAAAAATATCCGATGTCAATTACTTGCTTGCTGTAGTTAAGCACTGAGCTAAATAAACATTGCACACATTGTCTCTTCAAAGCTTAACAGTGTTTTAAGGGAAACCTACACATAAGAATTTATAAAATTGTTGCAATAAAATGCTAAGGAAAAAAAGCACCTCCCTAGGTAGAGAGTTTCATATACATGGGGAAAGGCAGGTTCCAGTCAGTTGGATACTTCTGCCCACCCACCTGCAGAAAAGGAAATAATTCCTAGTTCTTTTCTTTGCCAGACAACCCTGGTAGGACTCAAGCCTTGAAAAGAGCAGGTGTCCATAGAGACAGTGTGTGAGCAGCACCCCACTTTCTTTTCAAAGTGCTCCCATTTAGAGCCCAGATACTGAGTGTTCCTATTTGGTCCCTGGGGCCCTCAGCACCGTTGTTCTCTGGACCTGGAGTTCTGTGGAGGACTGTGCCCTTTTCTCTGTATGCTGCCCCAGGCCAGACACAGAAGTGGAAAGCACATCATTTTACTCTCTTTACTCCCCAGCACTCTATCTCAGCTAGCTCACTCCACTCATTCACACATACCAACTTCTCATTTCTTGTACAAAATGATCCATTTTGGGTGCTCCAGAATCTCTCTCTCTCTTTGTGGAAGAATTGTTAATAAAATCTAAAATCTACTTATCACATTTTGAAGGTCAAAATAAAAAAAACTTAACAATGTGAGGTAGGATCTATTACTACTATTCATTACAAAAAGAAATAGAGGCTCAAATACAGTAAGTGATTTCCCCAAGGACACACAACTAGAACTGGCAGAGTCTGTAAGTGACCCATGAACTTTTGCCCTTAAAGAACAGTAAAGGCACTGCTAGGCCTTTTCCTTGGACAAATTCCTGGTGTTCCACCAACACACTAGCCATTATTACTCTCTACAGGGAAAAGTTGTACCAGGGAAATTGTTCCATGTAGCGAGAGACTCCTTCCTTCCTTCTCTCCCTCCCTCCCTCCTTTCCTTCCTTCCTTCCCTTCCTCCCCTCTTCCCTCCCTCCTTCCAAATTATTCCTATGTTGTCTTTTAGGAATTTTATTCACTTTTATATTACTGTTTCATTAGTTGACAATACTATATAAGTTTCAGGATGATAGATTCATACCTCAGGTAATATACAATACCACACCACATCCACCACCAGAGTTCCAGGGCCAGTCACCACTGTCATTTTTAGTCCTGCAATTCCAGGTTCCTTCCTTTATCTCCCTCTCCACCTCTGGAAACCACAGCCTTGATTTCAGAGTCTAAAAGGATTTTGTTAGTTTTTGTTTCTTTATATTCTGATGGGTGTTATTGCTCCTACCAATGGCTTGAAAGCAGGAAAAATCATTGGGAGTCATGTCTTTCTAGGAAATGATGTTAGAAATTCTAGTGACTGGATCAGGGAAACTTTGGTGATGGAGAAATGGGTATCACAGTGCACACATTGCTCACGTACAACTTGCAAGTGCCTAGTTCTAAGCCTGTCCCTGGACTGCACAGGGCGGGCACTGGCATGCACACATGGTCTCATTATGGGTAGACAGTACCTCTCTTCAGGGATTCTGGGCCCTATCCCTGTAGCCTGAGTGGCTTTAGAGATGGGAGCCAGCATCTATCTACACAACAACTATATAAAAAAGCGGATTTGATTAAATAAGACCCTCAGACAAACCACAAAACTGGGCTTAATACCTGGATGTGGTCTTTTCTTTCCTGTTTTCTTCAATATAATTAATAAGGCCTAAAATGTTTATATGGGAGGATCATAGCTCAGTCCAAAATCCTCTTATGTTTACTGAGAGACCTGGAATAAAGCTGTATTAGTCAGCTGCTGGTTTGATGCCATTTTCCAGATCACAGTCAAGTCAGGGCCAGAGCTAGAAGGCAAACCTTCCTTACCCTAGCTGGTCATGTGTGCACACGGCCCCATTGGTCCCCCTGCCATTAGGCCACCGTGCTTCTCCACTCACACTTTCACTTCTCAGGGCTTCCTTTGACCCTTGATCACCCAGAATTAGGTAGGCTCATCTCATTTATCAAAAAGGTGTGCTCTCTTGAGCATTCTTGGTAAGACTCACACATCACTAACTTAGTTCCTTGAATTGCTTTGCAGATTATGTTTGAGACTTTCAATGTCCCAGCCATGTATGTGGCTATTCAGGCGGTGCTGTCTCTTTATGCTTCTGGACGTACAACTGGTAGGTGGCTGGGGTGGGGAGAGGGGAGCCTCTCTTAAATACACCACCAGTTACAAGATTTGATGGCTATAAACATGGTTTGTAATGGATGGGGGGTTAGAATTAACAGGACTAATCCCAACCCTAAAAGATCTTCTCTCCTATGAAAATAAGCCCTGGGTTCATATTCCCAGCAGGACTTTTTCTGTTGTGTCTGTCTTCCTGCTCATCCATTTCTGGTCTTCCCCAAGCCCTGTCCACCCCTACTATCCTATCAAACGCTTTCTTTCCTCCCTATTAAATAAACTTTAAAAAGTGCCCTTCTACTAAACCAGGAAGTGACCTCATGTCCATTGTCCATTTTACCCAACTTCCCCCAGGCATTGTGCTGGACTCTGGAGATGGTGTCACCCACAATGTACCCATCTATGAGGGCTATGCCCTACCGCATGCCATCATGCGTCTGGACCTGGCTGGCAGGGATCTCACCGACTACCTCATGAAGATCCTTACTGAGCGTGGCTATTCTTTTGTGACTACAGGTGAGGCTTGTCGGAAGACAGGGTAGAGGTATAATAGCAGTGCATTTGTCATGGTGACACGTAGGGCCATGGTGACCTTCAAAGGGAACATTGGGAGGGAGTCATCTCAAGACCAAATTCTACTGCTGGAACAAAGCATGGCTTTTTAAAACTATGTGCTGTTGCAAAATGATGAGGCTGGTTCCCTGAGAAGCACAGTTGCAACCATCTACATTTCTGAGCTACTTAGATTATATTATTTGAACATGCTGTCATGCCTGCAATGCATAAATAGAAGAGACATTGCAAAGATGGAAGATAGTATGATGTGATTGGCAGTTTTTGGAGACATCTAGGCAGAACTTGGGTAATAATTCTGCCACTCAATCACTGTGACCTTGGACAAGTTGGCCAACTTCACTAAGCCAACATCTTTTAATGTGTTAAGTGGGGATAATCATAGGCCCTTTCTTTTGTGCTTGCAATAAATTAGATCATGTATGTGACATGCCCAGCACAAAGTGACAGTGTCAGCTAGTATTAATACCAATCCAGCAGCCAGTGATCCATGAGTATTTAGACTCTAAGCTGACACCAAATGGCTTCCAGCCACAAGAGGCAGAGTCAGACATTATTAGAGACATCAGACATTCTCAATGCCCTGCCCACTTCTCACCACTTTAGTGTTGTCCAAGAGTTTCTAGGCATGCCTGAGTCTTATTCTAGACTCAAAGTTAGAGACCTGAAGATGACATCTCCTGTAAGGGTAAGGATTGGATTAATTCTGTCCCTTTTCTGCCCCCCACAAAGAATTCCAAGACACCTTCAAAAGATTCTCAGGATCCCCAATGGAACTAGTTTAGAACTTCAGAGAGCAGAGGTCTATAAACCATCTGTTTGCCTGCTTCCAAACCTCTCTTATTGCACACTGGAGCCTTCTAGACCAGACCTGTTGCTCAATCTCTTTCTGGAAATCCCTTGAGGTGAAATCTCCTGGGACCAGAAAACAGGATTTCTGGAACTTTCAGAAATTTAAGGGGGGGTGGGCAGGGTCCTAAGGAACTGCTTTAGCATAAGATTTCCTAATCGACTGAGAAACCCAATATAAGTTATAAAACAACTATAATAGAAAATAATTAGTTAACCCAGGAAAAGAGTTATGTTCAAAGGTGTTTCTGCTCTGCGTCTTTCTCTAATCAGCTAATTTTATTACTGCCATGCATTTTCTAGACTATATTTGTTAAGGACATCCTGCTAGGAGCAGAAGTGGTTCATTAATAGATCTATTATTTAATTAACCTGATGCACTCAGGGCTGCAGAACACTGAACACACTTCTTTGAAGGAACCTGTACTGCAAGAAAGATTGAAGTAGGGTGGGTGTGTTTTCACCACCTATGCAAATCCTAATGTTTGTATCTCGTTGACAGCTGAGCGTGAGATTGTCCGGGACATCAAAGAGAAACTATGCTATGTAGCGTTGGACTTTGAAAATGAGATGGCCACAGCTGCATCCTCCTCCTCCCTTGAAAAGAGCTATGAGTTACCTGACGGGCAGGTGATCACCATCGGGAATGAGCGTTTCCGCTGCCCAGAGACCCTGTTCCAGCCCTCTTTTATTGGTAGGCAGCAAGGTCCCTTCCCTGAGAGGAGGAAATAGCCCTTTCCTCCTGTATCCAACCAGCCTATGGCCACTAACTCCTTTCTGCTTGTGGGGACGTGTGATTGGGTCACAAGGACAAAAACATTTCTAAATCAGATCAGGAAAAAGAGTCAGTTATAAGGTAAGAGGACTTAAGGAGGCCAGAAAAGTTTTCTTTCTAAGAAAACACTATCTATGTGGTGGTCAAACCACAACATTCTTGGTATATGATCTATGATGAAAGAATCAAATCTTGTCTGTGATACTAGATGGGTGGGAAGGATATGTTTAACACTGACAATTTGGAAGTAGGAAACAGAGAGAAAAAGAGAAATGCCTGTTCCTATATTAGTGTCGATGGTGATAGACGACATAGCATCATTGTTTACAGAGGCCAGGTTCTAAAGTTGAGTCTCAGCTCCACTTCCATGATCTAGGGAACATCACCACACCTCGGGAACCCCCTGCGTCCTCATACATAAAAGATTTGGAGTAGCACCCATGTCCCAGGGTGGCATGAGAATCACATGTGTGGTGTGCTTAGCCCTGTGCCTGGTCAAAACAAGCAATCTGTAATTATTAGATGTGGCGAGTAATGAATAATCGGATGTGATCATTATCATTACTATTATGACATCATAGCACTACAAACAAATGAAGGATCACAAAGAGCTTCTTTTCAAAAGACCCACATCAGAAATTACCAAATGGTTCAGACCAAAAGATATTATCAAGATCAAAGAGAAATGAGTCTTTTTATAAATAAGATAAACAACTTTTCTAATGATCTTGGGTCATGAAGCTTTGAGAGGCAAAAATATGATTGCAATGGTGGTAGATTCAGTTCATCGTGGAACCTTCTGTGGGGAGTCTGAGGCTTGAGGCTTGGCCCTTATTTGAACTATACCTAGTAGGACATCTACTGAAAATCCACGGGTATGTGGCAGCTGCCACCCTCCCAGATATGCAGCAATCAGGCTTCCACACTAGGTAGAAGGTAATTGGACATGGGCATTGCAAGCACCTTTTGGTCTTTCAGACAGGTGCCTCCTAGGTTATTGTGCCTGCCCCATTTCAATCCATAGACCTTCCAGGTGCTTGCAGAGGTCTTCCACCTCAAATTGGGTTTTACCCACCACCCGAGGACCAAGTTCTGTGTTTCTTTTCCAGGAATGGAGTCTGCTGGCATCCACGAAACCACCTACAACAGCATCATGAAGTGTGATATTGACATTAGGAAGGATCTCTATGCTAACAATGTTCTCTCCGGGGGCACCACCATGTACCCCGGCATTGCTGACCGCATGCAGAAGGAAATCACAGCCCTGGCACCCAGCACCATGAAGATCAAGGTATGTTCCATTACAGATGCAAGGCTCACTACTGGCAATGCAGCCTTCACAGCAGATGTAAAGGGATCCTCAGAAGCCACATCTTGGTCCTGGGTGCTCACAACTTTAGAGCAAGCCTGCAGGTAAAAGTTCATATGTCCTGTACTTTGCAGGAGTGAATCAATCCAGTTCACAAGAGAAGCTGGAATATTTCATACAAAATTTAACCTATTTAAGCAACAGCTACAGAGGAGATCCATAGAGCTCTCCATGTACCCATAGCACTTTAAAATATGCATTTTGTCAGTTTTCCTCATCACAAAAGTAGTGCATCTCAAACATATGAGAGATTTATTTTTGAAGTGGTTCAGTTCAAAAATCCTGTAGATTCAATAGCGTATATGCTCCATTATAAAATGCACCCATTACACTAAGAGTAATAATACTCTTCCAAAGTGGTTTTGAGAATTTAATGAGTAATACAACAAATGAATAACAATGCTTAGTATTGTTCCTGGTACTTAGTAAGTGCTCAATAGATGTCAGCTATTTGTATTCAAGATACATATGGTCAGGGATTAGACTATCTTCTCACTCCATCTGGCACACTTTCTGACAGAGGTAATTCAAAGGCACAGAATGACCCCAGGGTTACTACACTCAGCCCCTCGGCTACCCAGAACCTCGGTTTTGTGTGAGTTTTGAGTCCCAGTCAAGGGCATTCAGAGACTAAAATGAGATCATTCTTTGGAGGCAGGCTGTGAGGTAGTTGAAAGTCACCTGACTTCCTAAAGGCTATCATTACTCTCTGGAAGCAACAGACCATGTAGAGTCCACTGGTCCATGTCACAGGGACACTGCAGGAGCAGCTCATATGATATAAAATCATTCCTAATGAAAAGATGAAAAGGCTACTTCAAAACCAAGTCAAACAAACAACCCGCCCCCTCCACCAACAAAACAGAAAAACACCTGGGAGAAATCCTGGTTTGAATATTGGGTCAGTCGGTGTGACCTGAGCAGTAGCTCAAACCTGTCAGCCTGTTCTGCATATGAATTTGGGAGCAAATCTAATATTTGCTCTTCTAAGTGCCTATGAGAGTTAAGTAACAATACAAACAAAATACTTAGTATAGTGCCTGGCACATAGTAGGTGCTCAGTAAATGTCAACTACTTATATTAGAGTAAATGTCCAATCAGAGCTTGGGGACTAAAGAAAAATTAAACCTTTTCACCATGGTTTCAGAAACACCTTGTCCGTTGTCGAAAATATCCATATTCTTTTCTACCCTAGTATCTAGATCTTGAATGGAATTCGAAATTGCTTAACTGAAGTTGTTTGGATTGCTACAGGTGAATTAGATCCCTGCCTGATTCACTTGCTCTCTACATCTACACGACTCATTTACATGAGAAATATCAGACTGTTCACCAGGCAGAGTCAGCCAGTGCAGCTTAAAAGGAACTATCCTGAGGATGCTTATCCCACAGGCCCCGTGCCCTTCAGTGTTAGCAGTGGACTTAGACTTACTCAGGTGGACTTACTCAGTTGGGAGGAGATGTGTATAGTTCTAACACAAAATTTCTTTGAAGACTCTGGTATTTGTTTCTACACAAAGTACATGGTGCTGAGCTCTGAGGTATCACTTATGGAAATCAGATATCTTAGCAGGGTTCCTGAGTCAATACTTCCAGGATTTGGGGCCATATTTCAATTTACCTAACAGTAGATTGGGTACAATAAAGTATTTCAGATGCTTTGGAATAGATTGTGTGTAGACAGAAAAGTAAATGTGTTCACTGAAGAGTCTCTAAACCCACAGCTTATTCACATTCATTTGGCATCAAAGAGCCAAGACTGGCCCTGCTGGCATGAGCTCAGCCACATCCAGATCTCGTAGAATGCTCAGGTCCTGTCCTAATACCCGGGTCCTGTCTCAATGCCCAAGTCCTGTCCTAGAGCTTTAATGGCCTTTCTTTCTCCTCCTGCTCAACAGATCATTGCTCCTCCAGAGCGCAAGTACTCTGTCTGGATTGGAGGCTCCATCTTGGCCTCTCTGTCCACCTTCCAGCAGATGTGGATCAGCAAACAGGAGTATGATGAGGCCGGACCGTCCATTGTCCACCGCAAATGTTTCTAAAGTGCTTCCCTGCTCGTTGTTTCTAGCATACAGCTGTGAATGTCTTTTGGAAGAATGACTTCAATTCTTTTCCAAATCATTCCTAGTCAAAGCTCTGACTCTTTACTTATGTGTTTTCTAATAAATCTGAATTACATTACAGGTAATCTCCAGCCTGGGCTTCTGATCAGTTTCTGCAGATCACTTAGTCCTTTTGGGTGACCTCACCCCCTTGTACACTGGCTCCTTCTAGTGGTGCTGCTGGGACACAGCACAACTATGAAGCGTATGCTTCCCAGGAAAGGGTAAAATCCATTACCATAGGAAGTCCCACCTATACTACAAGTGGGAAGAATTTGAAAATTACAGTAGATAAATACAAACATGCATTAAAGTATATCAGTGAGATAATCCACAACGACTTCACAACGTGTCAAGTGATTATACTACTTGCTCTCTTTTCTCTTATAACCTTAGTACTGGCAGCCTAATGGGTGAAGACAAAACAGGTGTGTGTGTGTGTGTGTGTGTGTGTGTGTGTGTGCACGCACATATATATAATACATCCATCTAGTATATATACCTATATAACTTTTAATGTATATAATATTAAACTTAATAAATATGCATATTTAAAGAGTGTATGATTTTTAAATTTATCAAGAGAAACAGATTTTTAAAAATAAACATTAGGAGGCACACCCTGCTGGTTTAGCAATTAAGTCTGTGGCTTCTGACTGATGTAGTCCACACAATCCCAAGGATTCAGGTTTGAGACCTAGGGCCTGAGAAAACAACCAAGATGAACAACTAAATAAAATAAAATGTTTCTTTATTCTCTCTTCTTGCCTGCCTGACTACTCACCTTTGCTCCTGCCTATAGCTTTCCTTTTAAAAAAATTAACTACACTTAGATCATGACGAATATGGTCTCTGTAAAGGATACTACAGATATATTCATGCCAAAAGGGATCATAAAGAAAAATAATACTTTCCAAAGATCCTGGGCATCGATCATCATACCAAGGGTTTCAGAAAATTCAAGTGCCCCCTGGTCTTCTCTGGCCCTGTAACTGGCAGCTAAATAGATTAACACTACAAATAATAAGAGCTGGCATGTGCCGGGTACCTAGCACGACCAGATCCTTATATCACTCTCTAAATTAGGATCTCATTTTATTCTACAGTAGCCCTAAGAATTCACTGCCTTTATACAGGAGAACAACCGAGGCAATGAGTGGTTAAGGAAGGTACTCAAGTCATACTACTGGCCGAGGTGGAACTTGAACTTAGGTCCAAACTCATGCTCTCAGAGGTTAGAGCAGCATTTCTCAAAGAACAGACTGCATGGGTAAACCTGACAGAGGCTCATTTAAAAAATTTTTTTCATTAATGTATTTTTATTATAAATTTTATTGAAAGATTATCATAAAATGATAAGGCATGCATCATTGTAAACCAACATCTGTGTGTGATACCTTAAGTTCACCATCATCAATTCTATTTCTCTCTCACCATAACTGGGGCAGGTTCTTGGACCATATCCGAAGTCCACTGAACCAGAATCACTGGAGATGAGACTGGAAACTTAAGCTTTAATATTTCTAGTATTTCTTTTTTTTTTAATTAATATTTTAAAGGAAGGATGGGTGAAGAGAGAGGGACAAGAATCATTCTGAAGGAAGGGAGAAAGAGAAGAAGGAACCATCTTTATTTATTTGTTTAGATTGTTTCCTGCAGCCTTGAGTCACGAAGTCCAGTCTTTGGGTTTTACATGGTCTGTGCCCCACTGCTGGCTTAGCGCCTGAGCCCCCAGTGTGAACCTGGTATTTATTTTGCACATCACAATTTGAGAACTAATATAACATGCTACGACTGAAAGAAATTTTCCAGTTTCAAATTTATGCTTATCAGGCAAGGGCACACTACACTCACTGGTCTTCAAGGTAAGGCTTTGCATACAGATACCTGCAACCAGATTGTTTTCATAATTTTGGCCAAAAACACCAACCATTCCCATCATCATTACAAAGGTTTAACTAAAAGAAACAAGTTGGTTGCACTCTGGTACTTCACATGGACCACCAGAAGCCACAATCTCTCCAGTAAAGAAATGAGTGCTTGGATTAGATCCTGGTAGAATTTGAAGGAGGCCTAGACAGAGGCAAAAATCAGGGAAGAAAAAAAAAGAACCATCCACTGAGTATGCAATAGTGAAATATTCCTTCCTCTTGAGCACCCAGCTGCAGTGTAGAAGCACCTTGTCCCAGGCATAGATCAATAGTTTCTTCCCTTGATTCATGAGAAAAGCTGAACTGGAGCAGGGTCTCACTGATGAGCACAGGAATCTGCACAGAGAAAACCAGCAACATGCAGATTGGCTGCCTCCTGAAACCTCTTTTCTCACCAATGATAATAGCAAACCAGACTCTTAACTCTTCTCACTTTCCCATGACTGGCTTATGCAATCTCCACAAGGCCCTGTGTTTCTAGTAACATGAATCGACATCATGCAGCCTTTGCTGTGAACAAATGATTGCTTTGTAATCAGTGCTTCAAAATAATTGTGCTTTCAGTTTGAGCTGAAGTCTCTTTAGTAGGATGAGAGAGAGAGAGAGACAGAGAGATACAGAGAGAGACAGAGAGACAGAGATACAGCAGTCCGAGCTATGGTTCTTCCACATAAGCATAAAAGTCGGATATTTAATGTTTATTCCTGCAAGAGACAATGCAATTTTGGAAATGTTTGAAGAGGATTTACTAAGAGCTAGGACAGGGACAGTATAAACCACATAGAGAAAATAAGGCAAGTTTCTGTAAGGGTAGAATTTACAGTCTAGTGAGAAAGATGGATATTGAATAAGTACTAGGGAGTGCTGGGAAGAGGGATAATTTCTTCTAACCTTCCAGGTTCTTCTAGATTAGCAAATAATCAAAAAGCATCAGACTGGCAAGAGAAAAAAAATAAAACAACAGAAATTCAGTAATAAGTGTACCTCTTGCACATATGGGCAAAACTCACTAAGTAACTCAGAAAAACATCTTGAGTCTCCACCAAAGACTTTGGGGAGGGGAAGGTCAGCCCTGGGATGTCACCAGGAAGAGCACAGCAAACAGGGACCTGACCTTTAGTCAGATTTAAATTTTGCCTTCTCCATTCATTAGAGTTAAGAAGATTGGGTCTTCCAAGTACAGTGGGGAGACAGTGGTACAAAGTGAGAGTTTTCTTTTCACATATAAATGTCTCTTACAAGAAAGTAAGTAATCTCAGTCTATTCTCCAGAGCTCCCTCCTTCTATGAAATAATTCTTTTGTCAAAGAACATACTATGGGGACTGAAGATTCATTCCCCTACAATTGAGTATGAAGATTGCAAAAGTGAAAATGCACAGGGTAAGGATTCTTAAAGTCAGGGGCCAGCAAGAGACCTCCTGGAGAAGGTTGTGCCTCAGCAAAGGCTTTAAGAGTAAAAGACAATTAGGAACAAAAGGTGGGACCTCTGAATTGAGGTTGGAGAAGAGAAAATAGGATGTAGACTTGAGTTCCAGGCACAAGTCCAGAAATGGGAGAGTGTTGCTGGTGTGGAACTGAGAGACACAAAGAATTGACTCACATAGACTTTAGGAGCAGGACTATGACAATTTTCTAAAATAGATTGCAACATTTTCTCTGAAACGTCTGTCTTGAGATCAGATGCCAAGTACAAACAGTTAAGGCAATCTTGAGTGATAGATGTAGTATCTCTGATACATTTGCCATTCCTGTTTGTTTCGCAGGTTAAATTCCTCATCTCACTATGGGATTGGTTCCCAAATGTTCATATAGACATTTTAAGATGTCCAGAGCAGGCTTTTTCCGCTATATGTCACCTTGGTATGTGGAGTTAGAGGGTTAACCAAGATTCAAAGCTCTCACCATAGGTGCTTAGGTGTGGAGTCAACTCCAGAAACAGCGTCTTTATTGCAGAAAACTGTCTTAAGACAGGGGAAGTCTAGGGACAAGGTTTTATCATATGTGGTCATCCTCTCATATGAGGATTCCTCCTCTATCAACAACCTGGTCCCCCTTTCCCATTCCTCAGCACGGGATGTCTTTGGTCTGTCCTGTATACCTGAGAATTTATACCCATGTGAGTTCTCCATCTGCATGTCATTCATTACATTTAATCATTTCACCCACTTATCTGTCTGATGCCTGTTCATTTGCTAGGCTAGCCTATGAAGAACCCCAGAGGAATGGGGATTTTCCCAGCATCCCAATATCACTTTCAGAATGCATCTGAAATAAACACCCAATCATTATCCTCTCTTATTCTAATTTCATGATGGCCACAGCTATTCTAGAATGTTCTTCTTTTAGTCACTTTATGTCTTAGAGACTGAAGGGAAGTTATTTATATAAATAACTATAATTTGCCTGGTTGGGGTTTTACTCCTGCTCTATTCAAGGAAAACTGATGATAAATAGCTTCCTACATAAGTAATGAGTTTTTCAGAGGCCTAAATTTCCCTAAGTGAATTTTCTATTCTGAGAGAAAAATGCGGTAGTATAGATGCACCAAATCAAAAGTTGTTTTTTTCATATTTTTCTTTGACCATATCTTCTATTTCTTTTCCTCCATATTAATTGAACTGTATTTCTCCACCCTTGCATTGAATTAATTTCTCCTTTGCTTAGATCTCTGCATATGCTACAACCTAACATTTCTTACAAAAAAGACAAAATATCTTCTGTCTTCCTTTACCAAATGACATCACAGGGCAAAAACTATAAAGCAGGTGACTCTTAACCCTTTAAATTAGAACTTGCCCTGATTTTTCTTTCTTTCTTTTTTTAAGTAAAACTGACTTACAGCACTGTATAGGTTTTAGATGTGCAGGTTCGCTCTTCAGCAAGTATATGATATCACACCACACCAACCACCGAATTTCTAGTTGTCCATACCCTTTGCTCCCAACTCCAACACCTTATCCTCTGGTAACTTCAGTTCTTGTTGTCAGAGTTCAAGGGTAAGTTTTTGTTTTATCTGTTAATTTGTTTGGTTTCTCTATACATCATATATGAGTAAGGTCATCTGATATTTGTCTTTTCCTTCTGACTATTTTCACTGAGCATAATCCTCTCTAGTTCTGCTTATGTTGTTGCAAATGGCAAGATTTCATCTTTTTTAATAGATGAGTAGTGTTCCATTCTGTATACATACTGCATCTTCTTTATCCACTCATCTGTTGACTTAGCCCTTGTTCTTAAAAAAGGTTTGTGATTTCAAATGGATAGTCCAATGTAGTCTTATCCCTTATTAATGTATAAACCACTGAGTTTACTGGAAAGCAAAAGCTGTATTTTAGAATGCTATTATAGGGGCTGTTGTTGATTGTTCTCTCTTCTGTATTTATAATTCCACCCAGCCAAAAGAACTGACTATCTGTGATAAAATACAATTCTACGTGAACTTGTAAAGGTCTGGGACTAGTGTCCCACAACAAATCAGAGTGTGTGAGAGTGGGTTTCCTGAAGTCCCAGGCATTTCCATCAATTCTGGTTTTATTATTAAAACTTGAAGTATATTAAAAATTAATTGAATAATGAATAAAGCATTAAGTTAATAATGTATTTTTGTCAAAACCACACTGACATACATGTCACACCTCCTGGGATGGAGATAACACACACATATATATGTGCATATATATATATATAAAAATGTTGGCAAGGATGGACAGAAAGTGGAATACTTGCACATTGCAAGCAGAAATGGAAAATGATTCCACTACTGTAAAAAGCAATACGGTGGTCCTTGATAGTTACTGAATTATCATATGACCCTGCAATTTCACTCCTAAATGAATACTTGAAAGAACTGAACACAGATACTCAAATCAGTACATGTTTGTAGTAGTCCTATTCATAGCCCCAGTGTCCATCACTGATGAATGGAAAAACAAATTGTGATCCAGTCATCCAATAGAATGTTAGTCAGCCATAAAGAAGAACAAAGTGCTGATGTATGGTACAACCTGAAAGAACTTCCATAAATTTTGTTAAATGAAAGAAGCCAGACACAAAAGTTCACATATTGTAAGATTCCAATTATATGAAATACCCAGAATAAATCTATAGAGGCAGAATGCAGACTGGTGGTTCCCAGAGGCTGGAGGAGGGGCATGGGGAAAAACAATAGAGTGGGATTTCACTCTGGAGGGATGGAAATATTTATAAATAGAGGTGGTGGTTCCACAACATTGCGAGAGTTCTAAATGTCAATGAATTTTTCACTTGAAAGTGGTTAATTTTATATTATGTGAATGTCACCTCAAAAAATTTTAAATTAAAAATAATATTATTTATACTGGAAAAAAATTCAATATGTACAAAATCTTATTACTAAAAGCCTGCTCAATCAGTAATTCATACAACTCAGTTCTGTAGGTAAGGAAACATCTGAAGTAAAGAATAAGTGCCCTGCTGTTGCTCAGGAAGTTAAGTCACAGGCTATGAAAGTCAAGAACCTAGGTTCTAGACCTGGGGTTGGGGAAAAACAAAAAGAACAAAGCAGTATGTTCCAGCCTTCTTTTCCTTGTTCATCAGTCTTTATATTACAAGGAAACATAATGGAGTCTTTATTTTTTAAACAATCTGTAAGTGCTTTTTCTGCTGGAAAAAAAGAAAAACTACAGAGAGGAATTTTAAATATCTTCAACTCAAGAAAACAGATTCACCACTCATTCCATCTGATAGAACCCTCCTAGATAATGACTAATTAGAATAAACAATCTGAATTTTTCAGTCAAGTCTTGCTTACCTGATGTAGCTGTATTTTTTTAAAATGTCTTCTTCAACATTAGTATGCTGAACCTCTATGAGCCACTGGATAATGTTTTTGTCAGTCCTCCTCAGGAAAATATATTTTTGCCTTAGAAGAACCAAAATACTAGGAAAGTAGACACATTTCTTAAAGGAACAGAGAAGGGTTCTTGGTATACTTATTATCTTCAGAATAAATAACAAGTTAAATTATTTTAAGAACATGAAATTGAAAGTCTACCTTTCTTCTTTATCACTGCCAAATACAATTCTCAAGCATTTTCTTCAGAGAAGACATTCTCTGACCTGATAATTCTGCGAGTCACGCTGGTAGAGAAATATCTGCTTTTCACACTTGGGGGCCAAAGAAACCTCAATCTGAAGTCAAACTGTTGTAAAAACAGTGCCCAGCATGACCGATGTGGCTAAGCTTGGAATGGTTTGGGGGGAAAATACTAAGCCAGTTCTAGGATGCTGTCTTAACATTATATCTCAAAATACCAATTATTCTACAAGTAAAATTCTACTCAAAAGAAAGCAAGAGTTATTTTAGTAGCTGGGAATTCATAAAGAGATGGAGAAGAGAATACTTTCTTTAAGACAACAAAGAAAGTGATTTCTGTTTAGTCTGTGAGAAAAAGAGAAAACAAACAACAATTCCAACTTCAGTAAATATTTAATGAGTGCTGATTTTTCTGTTAGGGCTGCCATAACAAAATACCACAGAATGGGTGCATAAATCACAGAAATTTATTATCTCACAGTTCTGGAGGTTAGAAAGTAGAGATCAGATGTCAGCAGGTTTGGTTTCTTCTGTCATCTCTGTCCTCGGAGGTGGTCATATTCTCCCTGTCTTCACATGACCTTTCCTCTGTCCTAATATCTTCTTACAAGGACACCACTCATATTTGATTAGGGTCCAACTCTGGTAGCCTCACTTTAACTCAATTGCCTCTTCAAAGACCCCATGTCCTCTCACATTCTGAGATATTGTGGGTTGGACTTGAAAATGTGGATTTTATGGGACACAGTTCTAACCATAACACGTGCATACTAGGTGCCAGGTACTATGCACAGACTAGCACTAACAACCAGAGGATGCTCAGGTTGAATTCCATTGCTTGCTAAAGAAACAAAATTAGAAAAGAAAGGCAAAACTATCTTTACTTTAGGAGGGTAGATGGGGCTCTATAACAGATTCATTTTCAAAAGGTAGCATTGAACTGCCATTGTCTTGCATGTGGCAGAGTGAGAACTTGAACCCAGGTTCTCTGACTCTGAAACGTAAGACTCTGCCATCCTACTTCTATGTATGTGTATAGCACCTCCTGAAACATAGAGTAACAAGCCTACCTATTGATTCGGCATAGATTGTTCCCAGAGAAGCTATTTTGACTCTGAGTCAATCCTTGATTGTTTTTTAGTTGATAATTTTTATCCATCTCATTCAGAATTGTTTCTGCCTGCTTTCGAATTCTACAGATTCCTGTAAAGCCCTAGTAGATTTGAAAGGTTGCTGGGTTTGTTTCTCTGTTCCTTTCCTGAGGTAACCATCCTGGGAAGGGAAGGTCTAGGGTACTACGGCATACATTTGGTTTCTTGAAGACTTCCCTATGTGTTTTATTCATTAGTCCCTTTTAAAGTCACATTTACAGGGAAATCAGAAATGTATTCCTCAACCAATTCCTGTATACATAGATCTTAATTCATTTTCTCCAACATTCATTTGCTTTTTCTTATTGGTTATCATTTAAGTCCTCTAAGGGAAATGAAAAATCAGTTAGGCAGGTCCAGGGTTTAGCATGACCTGCTTTTAGTTGAACAGGTAAAGATGAGAGTTCAAAGTCCTTCCTGTCAATCTGGTGTAGATGCTTTGACGGAAGTCTTTATCCTTACTCTCCTTCCAGGATTGAACTTAACCTCCTCAATGATATAACTTCCATTTTATCCTCTTTATATTTGCAGCTAAATTTTCTTCACAATGTTTCCACCCAACATGGTCCCTAGTTCCCCATTCTTTATGTTTAATCTGTATCTTTGGATTCAAGAAAATGCTTTTATTATCCAGGTGCCAATCACAAATGCCATTCAATTCTTAGAATACAATGTAATTGTGTTACCCTACCCATTTAAATGTATTTTTCTTCTTATTTCTTGTGCAGTGGTTTACATATGGATATTTTTAATCATGTGTTCTTTTGAGATTATCTTTTTTTCTTCTAGGATGAGATTTTCAGCTATTTCCTGTGCTTCATTTCTTCTGTTACCCCTGGTGACTTTCACAGTAACAGCATTTACACAGTTTAAAATTTTTTTTGTTATTTATTTACATTGCTATATAATTTTCAGTTATTGTATTCACACCTCAGTGTACATGCATTTCACACTACTCCTACCAGACTTCTAGTGTCATTTACCCTTACTATATTAATGCCTTCCTTCAGTTGTTTCTTCCCCTCCACCTCCACCCCTTCCCCAACCCCCAGGGGATTACAGTTTTGAATTCTGTGACTTGTCTATTCATTTCTTCTGTTTCTTTATATTTCACATGAGTGAAACTGTAATGTACTTCTTTTTTTCTTTCTGGTTTATTTTGCTTAGCACAATCACCTCTAGTGCCATCTAGAAAGGACACAAATTCATCTTTTTAAATAGCGGCATAGAATTCCATTGAGCATACATAAATATCACAGCTTCTTTATCCAGTAATGTGTTGATGGGCATTTAGGTTGATATCATGTTACAGCTATTGTGAATCTGAATCTTTTTTATCTTCTCTTAAGTAACTCTGCTTTTAGTTCTCTAAATCAAGCTAATAAACGATCTGCTACCTTAAACCTCTGACACTTGACTCCCAGCAGAAACTCCTTGTTCTGGTCTCTTACATCAAGATTCACTGCAGGTATATATACGACCCAGGACATGATAACACTGCAAACACAGGATGTGTTACACCTCTCATACATGGAAGCTGTTCACTTTCTACCACAGGATAAGGTTGCAGAAAGAGATGGAGTGTCTTGGAGATCACAGGGTACTCAAAATTTCTTGTTTGGAATTATACTTTATAGAAAAGATGCAGAGACCGGGACATGTTTCTTGCAGCACAATTTATTATCTGGTCATAGTATTTGGGTACATTAACAGGTACTGATTTAAAACCATTGTGGTCTCTCTTGAGACAGAGCAACACAAAAGAAAACTGCAAAATGTGCAAAAGCAATAAATATCAAACTTTCTGATCTAAAATGTATAAATATATCAGTCATTTCTGGAAACATCTTAAGAAAATCTAGCAACCTCATGTCCACGGGTAGGTATCTGGCGTTGATGGTGACAATCTTCGGAACGTATCACCTCAGATCCGACACAATTATTTTTATGTCTTTTACCAATACATGTTTGCATATCTAAGAAAGAAAAACTTTGCTTTATATCATAATATTTACTATGTTTCCTTTTGGGGGGTCAGTATGAATTTTAAATTTAAAAACATTGCTAATTTCGAATATATTTCCAGATAGAGCAAATACAGGCATGTTGATCTTCAGCAAGAAAATATTGACAGACTTTTCCAAGTAATTTTCTCTTTTTATAATTTCTAAACACAAAATAAGATTTCTCTGATGTTGCCCCCAGCGACCACCAAGAAAACATTTAGAAGGTGAAATGTAATCAAACACTGTTACTCTGAGGATAAACAATGTAAAGAAGGGCAACTACAGTTTTCATTGACCTGTTATGAAGAAATGAATTTGGCTATATGAAGGAGAAATAATTAATGAGACATTTAATATTTTCCTTCATAACTGTTTACTGAGTTGACTGGAAAAACTTTAAATATCACACATAGAAAAGGCACAGTAATTTTATGTCTAATCAACTCTGCTACAGAAATATTGAGAGTCCCATGTAAATAAAATAGAACTACAAAGATGAATCAGTGTTCTGTGATAAGAAAACCTCAATTAAGCACACACTGTTTTATCCCATATTATACTATGACTATTTCCTTTAAAAAAGTGAAAAATAAACATCTGAAAGAAACAAAAACAAAAAACCAAATCCTGTACTCACACTGAATAGCCTGGGGTCCTTGGTGTGTGGATGGAAGCCCTTCTTTTTACAAGTGGAAACCTCAAGCATGCCCGCGTTGGTGAGCCTGAAGATGCCAGTGCTACATTTCAGGGTGAAAAAGTACAAAAACTAATCATCAGTGGGCTTTCTTTGAACGACACGAGCATACATATACCTCAAATGGGATGGAGAAAGAAACCATGAACTAGTGATATTTTAAGCTAATCTTGGCATGAGTGGCCTAGAGGAGAGAAGCCCTGAAGGGGCCAATGCTACTTCCAAGTGTCTGTGGTACTGTAAGAGGAAGTGGAGGCTGCATTTGTATTAAAGAAAATTGGAGATACAACAATGAAATTGTCAAGGGCAGAAGTTTCCAATTTTTCTAGTAATGCTGATGCTGTTTACAGTATAAGTGAATATGTTATGAGGTGCTACAAGGCACGATGCTAAGCCTTTCATATGGAATCTCATCTAGTTTCACCCTCACTTAGATCTGTAAGGGGCAGGAACCTGGATTAAGAGGCTGAGCTTACAGAGGTCAGATGTCTGGTAGGATAAAGCCAGGATTCTGTTAAATCACTCTACATTGTCCTCAAACCTAGAAAAGTTTTTGAAGATAATTATGCTATAGTTGGAAATTTTCCTCTAATGTTTGAACTAAGATCTCAAAAGGCAAATCAGAATGACATAAAGTGTATCCACATTAAGGTTATACTAACTGAAGAGAGAGAACAAGTAATTCGACCCTGGAAAAGACCTTTAAAAGCAAAAGCCTGAGGGCTACAGGTATATGGGAACATCTAGTACTGACCTCCTTTTCCCCAGGGCATGGTATACTGATCAAACTTGAACCCAGCAGCCCCAAACAAAGCTTTACTGGGGGCCCCTCCAGAGTTATGCATTCATGACTATTCTACTTACTCTTCATGCTTTGGTGAACAAACAATGGCAATCGCCTCTGGCAACATGAGCTGATAGGAGCAATGAGTATGAAGATCAACACTGGACAGGAATGCCGTTTGGGTTGGGTGTGTCTATAGGAAAGAAAGAGGACAATCTCACTAGGGTAACTGAATTTCAGTCAAGACCACAGTCCATTCTAAGAGAAAACTCTAGTTATTTACTTTTACTTTTTTACCATGATTAATCAAATAAGGATTTAAAAAAACGTCTTGCTGACATGATCCTTACCTGAGTGCATCTCTGGAGAAACTATAACTTTGAGAAGAGGTTCCTAGGACTGTCACATACTTCCAGTTTATTGGGAAAGAGAGAACTGGCAATTAGCCAGAGGCTTTAGCAGATTTGCATTTACTCATCACAATGCAGTTAGGAGATACCTGTACTAAAATCTCAATGTTATTACAAGGATCCTAAGTATCTTATTTCAGGTGACACAGTGAGCAGGTAAGGTGTGGAGCACAGACTGGAAACCCTGGGATACTTAACATGCAAAAATCACAGGCACAAAAGGAAAGTTTTCACTAAATATACCACATGTGTATCCTTTGTGGATCACCATTCTCCACAAATGGGAGCATGGAATTCTCCAATTGTTAAAGGTGTTTGGGACGCATCAATGCCCACATGATAAGGAGAAGAGATTATACATAAAAAGAAGTTTTTTCCCAATTTTTGGCTATATGCAAACTCATGTTTGAGACATAAATCAGAAGTTCATATTTGGATATGAAAAATACAACAATCCATAATGATTTTAAAATTCATAGTATACCCTAGTTACGTTTGCAAAATAGACTGTGACTATTTTAATGATAAAACTGTTAGGCAGGCTAGCTAAAAGTGGGGCTGGAATAGGAGAGATACCCCAACAAATAAGGTCCTCAAAATGGCACTGTCACAAACCAGGATCCAAGGAAGCAATAAATTTCCAACATCTCAAAATGACTGGATGAGACGACACATCTCTGCAGTTGCCCTAACTGCCCAGGCTGGCTGGTGGCAGCACAGTAACTTAGAGTTACCTGCAACTGACCTCATTACAAAACTTAATATGAGATTGTATGTGTACTTATTCATTAGGCCCATTATAATAGACTAAATTACAGGTAGTGAGCATGTGAACTTAAGGAAACACCTGTTCTTGCAAAAGACAGCCTTTCTCCTGGAAATCCCCACCCAGAAATGCCCCTAGAGAGGAGTTGGTGGTGGGGGCAGGGAAAAGACCCCCTCATAAGTTATGTGCACCCTTAGTAGAATGTGTGCAGGTTTTCACTTGAGCCCCACTTGCTCCTGACCCTGTCTTGAGAAGTGTACCTCTCTCTCTCCCACCCCCTCCACTTTCTCTTTGTTACAAATAAAATTCCTTTTACTGTCAATGTGCTGTGTCTGCAGTATCATTATCCACGGCAGGCGCAAGACCTGCTCAGATTACATGCTGATAAAATCAAGGTCCCTGGTCTACACTGTCTGGGCTCTGGGCCATCACTCATTATTAACTGTATAGGCACTATGAAGATTCCTTAACCTCCATTCATCAATTGTGAAACAAGGCTAACAATAATTTTCTGAGTGAGATTGTTATAAAAATTAAATGAGATAATGCATGTAAAAATTCTTAGAACAGTGCCTAGCACAGAGAAACAAAGTCAGTAGCTGTTATTATTAATGCTGTGGTATTGCTATTGCTATTTTTAATGTTGTCATTATTAATTAAAGGGCATTGGCCCACAGAAATAGCTTCATGCCTTTATACATAATCATGATCTGTTAAAGGAAAAGATTTAAAAATTTCTTTCTACTTTATTTAGCAGGTTGAAGATAAAGTCTTTTGATGGCTACTTACAGCCAGTTTTATGAGGAAAAAAACAACTCATGGCCTACGAAGACCTACATCAACTGAGGAACGGAAATTATCCTAATTTTTAAAGCCCAAATCTTTAATGAGGGCCTGAATGGCAGGATCTGATTCCCTATTATCTGGCTCCATGAAGACATTTTTGTACATACAGACTTCTAGGTCTTGGTGAGAAAGTAAAAAGTGTTCAAGGGAATTCTAGTGCTGTGGGGGGAGCAAGCAATGGACAAATAGACAAATTATTCTGCGTGTCAACTTATCTCCAGACTGAATACACACAAGATACTCTGAACCCTCCATTTCTGTCAAGAGGAATCAATTCTACTCCCATGAAAATAGTTCTTCCATGGAAGAGCAATGCTCCCACCCCAGCCGGCACTCTATGGAAATGAAATAATGATGGTGATGATGATAGCGAGAGGAGTTCAGAATGAGATGCCACATAACTGCAATCTACTCAGCAGTTTTACAGGCTTCTGAAATCAGCAGGGGAGCAAACTACAGGGAAACTGACAGGATAAAGCAACTGCAGTTCTTATAAAACAACAAAGATGCATGAACTCCCCAAAGAGCACACTGGTGCAAGGGTCAATCTTTTTACATACTTTTGTTGAAGGGACTTGCAGGGCGCCCCCTTCTTACCTCACCTAAAAGTGTCCACAACAACTGTTAGGTCTTTTAATGATTAAAGCACCCCTCTCCTGTTCCATAGTGCCAGAACAGGGTATATATCTACCTGGCCTGTCAAACCTAGAGGCAGCCCTCCCTGCCCAGGAGACTATCTCCTGTTTTTGCTTTATTTCTTCTCCATTTTCTCTAATAAACTCATAAAACCATGCTCTAATGCTCAAGAATTCTTTCTTGAACTGTTTGCCACCGGACTCCAGAGCCCCGCATCAATAGTAGGAAATGCCATTTAATACAACTCAACTAATCACTTTCATGAATTATCTCATTTAATTCTTACAGTAAGATGAGGTCAGTACTATTATCCTTATTCTACTGATCTCAGTAAGCAAAAGAGTACATAACATGAAAGTCAGAGAGCTAAGTTAAAGCCTAAATTCAGATTCAGATCTGCCTGATTCTGATTCAACCCTTCTTTCATGTGACTAATTATATGTGAAAAAAGTTAGCTCTGCAATTTTTTGCTCAATAAAAATCATCACAAAAAGTCATTAAGATCACTGAGGTTAAAAAATTTAACATTTTAGTGTTTATACTGAAACAACAATTTGATGAGGTGAAACACATTAAAAAAAAAGCAAGTCCTAGACTTCCAGGATTATGCCAAATTCGTTAAAAGATTTACCTTTTTTATTACAGACATTATATACACAGGTCATAGGAAAATGTCAGCTTCTAATTTGGAAAATGCTTTATAAGATAAACCAAAATTGACTTTTCAACATGTGATTTAATGAACTGTCATTTTCTGAATTTACGTCACAATTTCTTTACTACAATTTGTTTTGCTTTAAAATGAATTCTTGTTACAGAAAATCACATTAAACCAGAGAACGCCTTTAAATTCAAAAATTTCTAAGCAACAGTAAATCACGTTACTTACTGTTAAATAAAACAGACAGCCTAAGTTTTGCAAACCCTTTATTATAAAGACTTTCTTGCACTTAAGAGGCCATATATATTTGTTAAAGGGCTTTCACTCTTAGTGTCTTGTTCAGGGCTCACACAGACCCAGTGAGGGAGATAAGGCTTTCATTAATCCCCTGTGGTCAATGAGGGAACCTGGAAACATAGAGGCAAGGAGTCCTAACCAAGGGCATTTAGTTATTTATAGGTGGAGGTAAAATTTCACCATCTTAAATTACATAATACCAAATGCTTAGTGATTGTGTGTATTTGTCTTGTCAGTACTTCTCTATAAAGCAAGCAAAATTTAAAATGCTCTCTCGGGCACACCCTGGTGGAGTTAGTGATTGGATATAGTTCACGTAGATTCCAAGGTCCCAGCTTCGTGTCCTGAGGCCAACAGGAACAACCAAGATGAATCAGAGGAACAGCTAAAATACAAATGCTGGTTCTTCCTCTCTTCCTGTCTCTTCCTGCCTGCCTCTGCATACCTTCATTCCTTTAAAAAACATGCTCTCTTCTTAGTCTTCAGGTGCTCTTGGAGGTCCCACAGTGTGCCTAGAAATCTTAGCCGGCATCCCATCACAGTGGAATGACTCATCTCAACCCCAAGCTTAGATGTGGAAGATTAAATGAGAAACTGTCCAGATAGATGGACATGGAGAAGAAAAGTATAGTTTTATCACCAGCAAAAATAGCTACAATTATCTGAGTTCCTCGGAAAATGTGTTAAGAAATTCACTGACATGATCTCAGTTAATACCATTCACAGGAAGTCAGTTATTATGACTCGTGTTTCATGAATAATGAAGCTGATGCTTGGATTATGGAAATATAGTTCCCATAGTGAATTCTTAGAAGAGCTGAGATTTAAGCTCATGTAATTTGATTCGTAAGTCCTTCCCTGCTCCTATGATGGCCTACAAGATTCTGGAGTCCAGTGTTTTTGGTCTCATTCTGTTAGCCCTATTCTTGACTGTCCATGTAGTTTATACATGGCCTGTGGGGGAGGAGGGTGGACCATCTGCTTCCTATTTGATTTGTACAAACAGTAGTTTATAAGAAATATTTTCAAGGGTAGGGGGAAGAGAAATTAGAGAAAGGTGGTCAAAGGATACACATTTCTATTTACAAGAAAAATGTAAGGGCATAATGTATAACATGATGACCATAGCTAACATCCTGTGTATGACACACAGGAATGTTAAGAGCGTAAATCATAAGCGTTCTCATCACAAGGAGAAAACATCTTTTTCTTTCCTTTTTATTGTATGTATGAGAAGATGGGTATCAGCTGAATGTTTTCTAATCATTTCACAATATTTATATTGTAAATTAAACCATATGTTGTAGGTCTTAAACTTCTACAGTGCTATATGCTAATTATTTCTCAGTAGAACTGGAAAAGAAACATTTTCAGAAATTTTCTTAAAATAATCTCAGTTAGACCCACAGTAAACAGAAAGAGATGGTTAATAATCGTTTATTCTAATTAATTAAAAATCTGACTAGGATTTCATTAGATAATGCAAAGTCATCAAAACAAGTCACCTTGTTTCCTATTCTTTTAACTTTGAATGGCAGAAAACAGCATACTAGAGCAGATTTAATAGATTTAGATATGGCCTAACATTAAAGAAAATGCTTTAATAGGATGCCATTTATTATATTTGAAAAAAATTAAAGACTAAAAACTAAATTAAGCTAAATTTTCTCAAGGAGAAAAATAGCACACTGCAAAAATAAATGCATAATGCATAAATAAATGGAAACCCAAAAGGTCAAACATACATGGATCCATCCCAGAGTGAGGAGGTCATGTTGATCTTGAACACTGAATAATTCTTCTACATTCTCCACATCACAATAGTCTGGTCCAGCAGATTGCTTTGGCACGATTACATGGGTGATAGTAAATTCATTATGCGTCTAAAAAACAAGCAGCAAAAAGCGTAAGAAGTATACGATTAAACAATAAACTGAACAGGAAGTTAAAAGTTTTGCAGGACTAGAAATTTTACCCCACAACTGGCATTCTCCTCCTCCTACACCTATCACAATTCAAAAATAAAGTTCCAACCTTGAAAATGGATTATTTGTCAAAATTTGAATTGTTTGGAGTTTTGAATCCATTTTTGCCATTAAACAAATGGTATCAAAATTAGGAATTAGCATCCCAGGCTGATTCATACACGATTAGTTAATAATGTCTTTATATATTACAGCTGCAAAAGAAAAATCAGAGCAAAATAATAGGTTAAAAACACTAGGTAAAAAAACTTGTGGAGATACTGTATTTCCAAGGTTAATGGAGGTTGATGGTCTTCTTTTTATTTTATTAATATTATTCATATTAATCTCACAAATATTAATATTTATTTTATACTTATTTCTAATGTATTAATCTCTAACATACAGATTTTCACTTCAGTTCCATGAATGGCAGCATTTTGATGAAATTAGTATATATAAAGTCAATTTCATAAGTTACAACTTGTAAAATATTTTCATTCTGTTCTGTTCATCACAAGAAAGCCTGTACTACTGAAAGTATCCTGTACAGAGAAACATGAAACAAAGACTATACCAGTTTTCCACAGAGTATTCCACAGGTTTCTATTCCTCTCACAGTATTAGACTCTGCCAATAGCAAGAATCTGTGGCAAAGATCTCTTGATATGACTACACATCGTAGTCCTTCCACCATTAAATCTAAGAAACAGAAGAGGGAGAAAAATTTAAATGACAAATCTTCCATCCCCCTTTCAAAGCTGTGGCAAGCAACTGCAGGTTCATCAAAAATGAAATTATCAGGTACTCCATTCCCCACATTTTATCTTAAAACTCTTTAAAGTACTCAGTGACCAAAAGGAAGATAAAACTGCTCTTTGCATAAAGTTTGCTTATAAACAGGTGGGGCAGTGCAAGACCTTTCATATCTTTGTGACCTAGATCATGTGTGTGTATGTGTGTATGTTTGTCATGAAGCAAATATACTTTTAAGTATAGAGCCTGCATAGGATGTATCTCAGATTTAAATGATATAAGATAAATATTCTTATGGCATTTTCCATAGGTTATTTAGATCTATGAAAGTTGGTGATCGGGCACACCCTGTGTCTCAGGTGGCTAAGATGCAAACCATGTAAAGTCCAAGGACCCAGGGTTGGGACACTGGATGGGGGTAAAAAAAAAAAAAAATTGGCATATTCTGGAGGCTCTGGTGCTAAGCTGGTAGGCTGGGGTGAGGACCATGTAAAAACCCAAGGATCATAAAGTTTAAGATTTGGACCAGAGGGCAAACCAGTGTGCTTCCTCCTCCTCTTTCTTCTCTCCTTAAAATACTTCTTTACTCTCTAGAAAAATAAAAGTAAAATAATTTTTTTTAATCTTAAAAGTAGTTGGTGATCAGAAAGTAAAAACACCAAGTTTTCAGAAATAATAAGCAGCAGAGTAATTTGTGAAATGGCTGCCTATTGTAACTTTTTAAAAGTAAGTGGAAAACAAACTCTATCTGCCAGTACCAATCTACAGCAGTACCACACAGCAATAATTGTTGGCAGAAACACATAATTCACTTACAGGTTAACTACCTAGGTGTATGAAACCCCCTTGGGCCAGAAAAATGCTAGACATTTACATTTAAATTGCTGAGCAAAACTCTGGATGAACAATTTTCTCAATATCTTCTTTCATTTCCAATAAGCATTTACCTTTCAGATTTGTGTGTTTCTTGATTAAATACATAAAAGGAAAAAAGAAAGCTTGGAATTCTTTTCTTTTAAAATTTCTGTACTGATAACAGTTGAGAGTAAGCTGAGACTCCCGAATGAGACGCTGGGCCCGATTTCATAGAGAGAGCTATATGGTCATAATAACACAGTAAGTTTATTAAAAGCAGTAACAGCAAGTTTAAGCTCTCTGCAGGTTGGGGAAGTTATATTAACGGAATGCACAAATGTGTGTGTGCTGCAGTGTATACTGCCTATTTCTCACACAGTGGAAAAATGGATTCTTTAATATCTGAGGGGTGGGGGCTCTTCCCTTCCTGGGTGTATCCAAGAGGGCTGGAGCGCTCATAAGAGCAGGTGAGGTTATTTAGAGTAAATCGCAATAGTCCACACCTGGGTTGTTAAGGTGTGTTCTTGCTGTTAGCAGTTTTTGCTCATCCATCTAGCTACATACCTGCTGGGAAGATTTTAAACTATGCTGCTCCCTCATCATGTACCATTACAAATCAGAGTTCCCTGTTAATTTTATTCTCTGCTCTATCAGGGAAAATTATGATCCCCAAGTTTTCCGGTAACATATAATAAAAAGCAAATGGTACTAAAAGACTATGACTGATAGCGTATCATGCTGCGGTTCTACCAAAATTGATGATGAAATGAGGAGATCCCTCCCAGATGTTACAGAAATATGGTTGTGTTGGAAAGTTTCAATGCCTTGTAGAGATTCATCACTTACTCTGAACAGCACTTAAAGTAGCAGCTGGCTTTAAGGCCCTGTTTACGGGAGGAGAGTGGCTGGAGAAATTGGTTGCATCGCTTTTATTAGGATGATCTGCAAGTAAATTCAGCAAGGAATTGTTCTGGCGTGGGGAAAAGCAGGACAGAGCGTTCCCATCCATCTGCTCCGACAGCACTGGGGTTTCAAGGCCTTGTGTATGACCTCGGGCTAATTCTTGCTTCTTGAGTTGATCTTCAAAAAACAGAAACTGCTCTGATTCTAGCTGCTGCTGGCGCATCTGCGCAATCCGCTTCCTTTCCGCCTCTATCAATCTCTGATGTTCCAGTTTTTTTAGAATTTCAGCTTTATATTTGTTCTAAAAAATGTGGTTGCCAGAATCAAAGGTTAGTTTCCAAGGCAAAAACATTAAAGAGGGAGTAGACAATTTAAATCTTCTGGGAAAAAGACACAGCCAGATACTGTGATATGCACACAGGGACACTCATGTGATGGTGAGGAAAACAGACATCATGAATTTGATTAAGGCAGCAGTTCCATATCCACCTATATTTTATGAGAGACATGTTATAACAATTAAGTTCTCTCCATTCTTGCATGCTTAAATATTAGAAAATAAAGGTCAAGATTGTCTGTCTGCTCAGCCTAAATGGATCATAAGGTAAGATCTAAGAAATAGTTATGTCGCCTTAGACCATACCATCCAATAAAATAGCCACCAGCCATGTGTGGCTATTTCAATTTAAAATAATTAAAATTAAATGAGGTTAGAAATTTAGTTCTTCAGTCATACTAGCCACATTTTAAGAAGCCACAAATATAGCTAGTGGCTCCCATGTCAGAGAAATGCTAAAAAGAACTTCTCTACCATTGCAGGGATTTCTACTGGATAAGGCTGCCATAGAACCTTTGGCATATGATTCTAGATCTCACAGTGCTAGAACCTTATAGAGAAAGGGGAATCACTCAGAAATACTTCTCAAATTGTGGCCCAATCACTGCAACATGAAGTTTTGTTATAAATGAAGATTCTCAAGCTCCTCAGACTTCACAAAAATATTCAGATGTGATTAGGTTAGAGAATATAAATGCTGAATATGCTTCCAAATAACTAATAAAAACTAGATTTAGGGAATTACTCCAGGATGGGGCAGGTGCTGGGCACAGTTAGAGCAACCCTTTGATATGCACATAAATCATCCTGGGTGGTTATAGAGCAGTTTTGAATCCAGCAGGTCTGGAGTAGTGCCTGAGATGCTGCATTTTGGACTGATCTCCTCTAGGCATAAAGGCTGCCCTCTCTCCATGTCTACATGTCAAACATTTGGGTAGCTGCTGTGGACTGTGAAACAATTGGTATCACCAAAGCTATTGCTTTTTCTAAGCCTCCAAGCTTATTTTTACCTTTTATAATTCAAGTCAAACCATCAGTATCCACACTTGGGGGAAGCAGGCTGATTTCAACACCCCCTCTGCCACTTAGTTAAAAAACCTAGCTCAACACTGACTTCCACCTATGCCCATGGAAAGTGGAAAGTTCTAGGACCTGTTCACCTGTTCGGAGTTAATGAGGTTAAAATGAAGTAGGAGTCAGTAAAGGTGACAACTTCCAAAGCATATAGACACACCACCAAAAAAAAAAAAAACAAAAAACAAAAGAATGTTTATAAGAATGCTATTAACATTAAGATTTTTGTTTTGAACTTGAGTATCTTACAGACTGGTTAATTTCTTCTTTCTAAGTCTCTCTGTTTCTTAGATATCATTATCATTTTCATTCTTTAATAACAATGCTGAAGCCACCACTCTGGTGATAGAATTATATTTCACTTATACAGTTAGCTATTATTACACATGGAGATAATATTAACTGTAATACTTATTAACTGAATTCATATTTTCATGGTCTACATAATTAGATACATCAGAAACCCTAAAATGCTCTCCCTACCTCCTACTGCCTCTGTTCATCAGTAAAGAGCAAACATCTACCTCAAGGTTACATAGGCAAGAGATAGTCAAAAACCTATTTAAAATCACTGTAGGAAATCTACTTTCTAATGTATCACTTTAGAAGATGTTGTAAGGAAAGAAAGTTACCACATCTTTGGTAAAAATGCTTAACTTGACAAAAATGAATTTTGTATTGGTTTTACATCACTGCATCTCTAATTTTTAATTGAAATGCCTATAACACTTGAAAAACTCATAATATGAAAATTAAATTAAAAAATATTCTCACAAAAAACAGTCATAAAATAAATTTATCAGTTGAACTTACTTTGCTTTGTAAATATTCTTGGTATTCTAGGTTATATTTCTTTAAAAGGTCCTTTTTCAATTCATCTGTCCTTGGGAATGCAATCTCCTTCAGCTTCTTTTAAAAATATACATATACACACACATTAGTGAGATTTTCAGTATAGTCTTTCAGATCATCAGTTGAGAAAGACACACAGCTGGCATGTGTATTAGAAATCAAGGTATGAGTAACCGAAGGTGATGGTAGACAAATAAATCTCTTTTATAGGGCTCTAAAATCAAACTTTTCAGTAAGGAACAGAAATTATGATCCTTTTTGTAAGAACTTAATCGACTCCACTATTTAGATCAGTACTTTGTTTAGGTAGCTTACCCCATGTTTAGGTAGTGAGTTTCTAAGTACACATTCCACAGTACATAAATTATGTGGCACCATAGTCAGAAAGACATCAGAAGAGTGTGGAAGTTAGATTCCTAGGCTTGCAAGTCTGTAAAAAGCATCTGAGGCACTTTTTATAAAAGTATAGATCCTCAAACCTAATCCCAGATCTACTAAGTCAACATGTTTAGGGAAGGGGCTGGGGAATCTGGATCTTGAAAAACTGCCCAGTAATTTTAGTGGTAGGAAAATCTGAAAATATCTGATATAGTCCAAGTACCACCTCCTTTTCTAAAGATGAGGAAACAAAGGTTTACAGAGATGACTCTAGCCTGGTTCTTCCACTAAAATTTTTGTTCTTTTCATCTTTTGTCAACCATTCTTCTATTCATTCATTCATCCATTTATTCAACAAGCATAAGCACAGAAAATATACATGCTGTTGGATAATTTTTTTCCACAAGTGAAAATAAAAATTACCTAAATTAGAGTAACCAGAGTTACCTTAGCAGCCTGGGACCTTTGGATTCCAAACAGAATTCTCTGAGGTTGAATGCACAAGAGAATTGAGGGGAAATACTACAAAAGGCATGATAATAAATAACCCTTTATATAAATGTGTATAGAAACCAAAAAAAAAAAAAAAAACGGTGACCATTTGACAAAATCTGAGTTCTGCTTACAGGCAGCCTCAGATCTGATATGACAGGTAGGAGATCCTTTAGTTGTACATGGTAAAATATATTTCAAGAGTTATTTAAAATTTCCTTTTGTGATATATGGTTTCATCTTTCTTCATGTAAGATCAACCCAAACTATTTAAGATAAATAAATGGAAAACATTTTTAAAATTTAACTTAAAAGAAAATGTTCAGCAAAAATATTTGTAGCAAATGTTTTTGATGATCAATAAATACATTTTAACCATCTTTTTCTTGAGACTATTTCAGGTCACTCTATAAATACTTTATCAAACATTAACTAGTACAATAAGGAAAAATAACGAACGGTGTTGGCTGCCTTGATAATCAACAGTGATTTTTCAAATAGTTTTTGGGTTCAGGACTATGGAAAAATCAAAACCAGCCAAAATGACTGAGGTAAGAATGAGGAAGAAGAAAACCATTTTCTCAGTCTTTAGAAGGAAACATGAAATAATGTATTCTTTAGGCTATCTAGTGATTGAACACATTCTTAATCTTTTTTTTTTTTTTTCTCCCAGTTTCAATTAGACATCCCACACTGGCTCAGTAATGATGATGAAGAAATTTCATTACCTCATGCTAAATGGAATGAATTTTTACGCTTAAAGTCTCAAGAGCAGGAAGACAGGAACAGGGTGTGGAGGGAAGATATGAATCAATAATTGATGTATGTGGAACATTCGATCTCACAGGGGAGAATTGACCCCTCAATACCTTCATAATATCCTGCTTTTCGGGTACTGCACATTGTTGGTAATCTCGATGGCTGGGGAGCTTTTCTACAAACAATCTAGAGAGAGAGAGAATACATCTTCAGCACTAGATGAAAGAAAAAACTCAATGATGATTTTTAACGTGAGCCTCTTTTTCAAAAAGGACATGTCTAATCATTATTTAAGCAGATTCTTCCCGACTCTGTTCATAAAAGGTGGGCATATGCATAATTTTGGCATTACAGGATAATTAAGTTCAGAACATTAAGCACTGCAGTCAGGAGGGTTAAGGTCAGGATGTTCTGCTAAATGATCACGGTGCTTAGGTTTTTCTCGAGTCCTCGGTATTAATGCCACAAGAACACCCTCTTACTTACGTTATCCCTGTCCACAGGGGATCAGGTGAAAAATGTAAGTTTAGAAAGGTGGATGTACTAATACCTTCTCACCATTGAAAAAGACTCAAAGGACCACTGCTCAATCAGTATTGTTATGATATACATATGTCAAAAACTCTTAACTGAAAACTCACAAGGATAATACCCAGAATCCCTAGTGAATTAGAATACACTAGTGAGAAGTTAATTATTTTGAACCACTTTTTTGAGAAACAGGGAGCAACAGAAGGAAGGCAATCAGGTGCATTGCTTCCAGGTAGAGTGGAAATCTGTTTCCATAATGTCGGGCTCATGAGAAGTGCTCAGTAAATATTTGCTAAATGAATAAACAGTCCTTCCTTATCATTATGGACTATATATATTATTTTTGATCAGCCAATATGAGATACCTCATAATTACTGTTCTGTTGTTTACAAATCACACATACATTCATCATGTACAACTAGTGTACAAAAGAATGATATCATAACTCATTTCTCAAACAAGTAAACTAAAGTTTAAAGAATTATATAAGTCATAAATATTTAGAGTCAGAGACCAGAGATTTCTGACCAAATTCTTCATTTTTAGAAGAGAGACAGGCTCATGGTAGAGAAGCGAATTGTTAATTATCACATGGTTAATGACAAAAAAGAATTCAAATACTTTGATTACACAGTAATTCAGAGTATATAGCTTTCCCCTCCACCACACTTAGAATCCTGTGTGTGCAAAACTCAAGCAGAAGGTAAAAAATAAATAGTATCAATTGATAAATTATAGTTCAGGAACTTAATTTTCTAGAAAAAACTAATTTTCTGAGATAGATGAATGTTGCCAACCATTATCTAAATTTCCAATAAATATTAACTTGAATGAAATGCTGAGCCCGATTTCTATACCAAGTAAACTGCTTTTAAATTCACTATTGGTAGAATCATGGAATGTAGTTTTTAAAAACAGTTTATAACTTCTCAAATTTTCGCAATCTCAGTCCCTAACTGAACTCATGAAATTAATCAATGTATGACTTTAATTAAAACAAGAACAAGGGGTTCAGCCCAGATTAAACAATTATTAATAATAGGAGATTCTCCCAACCAAATTGGCAAGAAAACTCTGTATCCTATTCCTGTTAACTCTCTAACTAGGTATCTATCTAATTTTTACATGGTTGTTCTGATAGGCTACTTTCATTCACCATTTTGAAAGTTCTTATAGCTACAACATAACACACAGCTAAGTGAATTGCCTTAAAAAGCAAAACAAAATAAAACAAACTACAATGTGAAATTGCTACATTCAATCTCTGAATCAGATTCTTCCTATAATTACCAAGGCATCCCTCAGTCCTGAGCCATCAAATCACATTTCTAAATGCTAATGGTACGCCCCCATGCTGCAGATAACAGCTGCTATATGGCTCCTACTGTGATAAAGCTGACATTCCCATGGAGGCAGAGTGGTAAGAATCACATTTTGTTTGTGAAGAGTATTAAAATAGGGACCCGCAAGTTACTGGGTCAGCCTACTGAGAGGTGATCTGATATCCCAGAGTCTCACTCCAGCTCTAATCTTCCTCAGAGAGGGTGTGGGGATGTCTTTGAGTCCCTTACTTAGTAATTTTAGAACTTAGATATTTCATACTTAGGGAGATGGTAAAATTGATCTGAACATAAAATACTCCTGGCATCCGAACTGTCGCATTGAAAATACTGTGCAACTTCAATAAATATCTTTTTAAAAACAGAAACAAAAACAAACTTAAGTTTTCCAGTGCTCTTATTTCAAAGACCTGAGAGAGAGAGAGAGAGAGAGAGAGAGAGAGAGAGAGAGAGAGAGAGAGAGAGAGAGAGACTTACGTTATAAATTTATTATAAAGAACAAAGGCATTTTCCAAGTTTCCTTCTTCTAAATACACGGATGCCATCCTCTCCATTTCTATTCCAGATCTAAAGTAGCGGCGTGGAGTGATATCTTCATTAATAGCAATATTAGAGCCAAGCTTTCTTAGGGCACGGACACGCTCCTCTGGGCTGAGAGAAACATCTGTATGGTCAGGCAAAGCAGCTAACTTTTTCTGCAAAACAATATGTAAATCGCCAATCACGATAAGAAAGAAATATGACTTAAATTGGGGATATGTACTCTATTAAATACCTACGCATAAGTGCCAGAAGGGAGCGGTGAGGGGGATCAATTACAGGGTAAACAATGGAACTGAACTGCAGTAGGTGAACACAGTATGGTATATGCAGATGTTAATTTGCAATGATGCATATCGTAAACCTTTGTAATGTGATGACACAATGTTACCTCAATAGAATTTTTTAATTAAAATAAATACCTAGCATAAAGGCCTAAGGAAATATTTTTCGTAAGAATCAACCCTATGTTAAAGGTGAAGTCTTTTTGCTTAAACATGTGTTCTACATGCAAAAAGACATACATTTCCAGGGTAAACACATTATTTACTGGATAAGATATCTTACAGGTTTTAGGGTGCAATTATGTGGTCATTCTTGCAAATGCTCTAGGTAACTTTAAGTAAAATATCATTTTTCATTATATTTTCATATTTCCATATTGGACCATGTGAAGTAAGTCAAGAGAGGGATTCTAGCTAATATAAAACTCATGTCCCTCTCCTTGGAAGGGTCTTTAAAAGGTAACTTGGATTAAAAGTTCTATAAGGATTCAGTTCTATTCTAGAAAATATCTCGTTAATAAGATGATTTCAGAGCCTCCCTGCATCATCCCTAACTGAGTAAGAACCCACCAACAAGTCCGAGAAAAGCTTTTTGAATTATGTAAATATTTCCTTTTTTTTTTTTTTTAATGGAAAGGTGCTGGCAGGAATGAAGGTGAGAAGAGAGAGGAGGAAGAAGTATTTTATTTTATTTCCATTTTAGTTGTTTACACGGGCTCTTTTCCCCTTGGACCTGGGACTTGAACCCACGGGTATGTTTAACCTGTGTCCTTTGAGGGCGATTGACCTAACCACTGCTCCAAGAGGGCACAGCAATACTTCACTTAAAAATATATGTATATAAACACTCTGAGACCTCAATATAATAGTAATTACACTGTTAATTAGTTCCTAACTGAGAAAATAATGAAAAGAATTACTAAGAGAAAGTCAGTGATATTAATTGTTACATTTGTATTATCAATAAAAATGGCCATCTGTATACATTTTTAAAGCATTGAACATACATATTCAAGATAATTATTTCATTATTCATTAATAAGTCAGTGCTTCAGGAAAGGAAAAAGTAACAAATTTTTTTTCTGATATATTTTAGGTTTTGTGGGTCAGAGTTTCCATTGCAACTATTCAGCTATGCTGGTGAAAGCGGTCATAAAGAAAAAACAAATGATCCAATTTTTTTTTTTTTTTAAGGAGGAAGAAAAGGGGGAGAAGGAAGGGGAAAAGGAAAGAAGGAAGGAAGGAAGGCAGGAGGGAAGGAAGAATTATCTATTTAGTTATTCATTTTGGTTTCTCACTCCCACTCTCAAACCCAGGTCCTTGCTACACGTGGTCTGCACATCAGTGACTCAGCAGCCTGAGCCACAAAGGCACACTCCAAATATTTTTATTTACAGAAACAGGCAGGTGAATTTGGCCTTAAGATCAGAGTTTGTAAAAGATCCCTGCTTCTCAAAGTATGGTATGGTCCCTGTCTCTCAGCATAGCATCAACTGGGAGTCTCTCAAAGGCAAACTCCTAGCAGGCCCCTCAGATCTACAGACTGAGACATTCTGGAGGTGGGCTATGAGAACTGGTGTTTTAATAGGGTTCCCAGAGGCACTTTTGCATGGTAGAATGTGAGAAATACTGCTTGAGCTCACTCTTTGATGCTTCAAGTATGCAGTCAGTCCAGAGCAAATTGAGCTTCCCAAGTTGGTCAGTCAAGTCTAACTAAGTTGCAAGTCTGACTTCAGTGTGCATGAAGTATTTGACTAAGGTTTATAAAAAGCTAAAAAAAAATCAAGGTAGACATAAATTTTAGTCCAGCCATACATTACTGCAGCAACCTTCAGGGCATAGTGGAGTGAGTTAGAGAAATGCAGCTTTTCTAAGTTCATCTTATCTACGGTGGTGGTAACTTTATAGCAGAAAGAAGAACCCTTGGAATCTGGAGTAATGCTTGCTTCTAAAGGTTTAATATTTAACCAGAAGGCCATAAAACTGAAGGCCCCATTAAGTCAGAATGAGAGCCTGCGAACTCTGAGCCTCAGGCCTGAGTATACGCCATCGTCCCAACTCAGAAGTCTCAGAACCACAGCAATACATATTCTTATTTTATTTAGCAGTCATCTGTAGAGTTGAATAGAACTAAATGAAAATTGTATTATCCAGTCACAAATGTTTCAATAACATCAGAGTGACCAGAAAAAATAAATGGAATTAAGGGACTTTCAAAATGAAGTTCCAGTCACCTGTAAGTATAAAAGTAATTTGTCCACATTTTATTACGATACAATCCACACTGAATTATAACTATTTATTCAGTGTTTTCAATTCCTTATGAACTCCTCAGGGAAAGGAATCAATTTCCATTAATCTCTGTTCCCCAGAATGTAAATACATCCCCTGCAACCCATGTGGTGATTAAGAAATGTATCAAGTAAAGGAGGAAGAGAGAAAATGATTATAATTAGTTTACCTTTTATCTGAAGCTAAAAGTAAGATTTTTTTTTCCTTTACTAAATGGTCCTGTCTTTCCCAGACTTAAAGCTGATAGTAAAGATAAATGGCAATAGTTTAAAGTCTTCATCAATCTATAACGCATAATTTGTATAAAAGCTTCTTGGATGAAAATATAAATTTTCCAGATGAAAAAGCTATTGTGTTCATTTTTACATTGACATGCCCACTAAAATTTTATCACTACATAATGTTCTAGATAAATATATAAACCTTTCATAGAATGAGAAGTAGAAATGGTGAAGCCCTTATTACCCACAATGGACTGACAACAGGGGACAGAAAGTGAAAATGTTTCTACAGTTCTCTACTCATCAAATATACTCTTGAAGCAACTGAGCATCTCGGAAGGACTTTTTTGGTAGATAGAGTGCACTGAGCAAGAACCAAAGCCTCTGTTTCTTTATGTTTTGGTGTTAGGCTCTGTGTATGTTGGGTATTCAGTACACTATTGCTCTCAGGGTTACTTACAGGATTGCAATAAGTAGGTTGGGGGGAGTCATCAGAAGGAGGTAGGTGATGACACCTTCCATTAATCAAGCCCACCTGTTAAGAGTCGGAATATTACAAATACTACTTCTGATTGTCAGAGGTACAAAATACAAAAACAGGGCCATGGAGATTTTATAATGTATCGATATTCAAGCAGAGAGATTGAACTGGTAGACAGAACAAGCCCATGTTATTTCCTTCCTAGATGACTGTTTCTTCTAAGATGTAGCTAGAAAAAGTGTGCAGGCTTGTTGAGTTATAAGGCAAAAAAAAAGAACAAGAGTTTCAAACACACAGGCAAACATTTCACACAAGGATTCCAAAACAGCATTTAGGTGTGAAATATAAAGTGTTTTCTTTGGTCATTACTACCCAAGGTAAGTCTCCAATTTTCATCTGTAAAAAATATGAGGAATGAAGAGTCTGAAATACAAAGTCAATTCCAAAATTCTCTCTGATGTTCTGCTAGAATTTCATACTTTCGTAGAAAAAAATATCTTTAATTCTGGCGAAGATGGCTTTATTAGTCGCTTCCTCAAAGGAAAGGACTACACAGACGGATGAAAAATTAGAAGGGCTGAAATTTTGAAGCCACTGTGATTCACTTCACATTCAGTTTGTTTCTGTTCTTCTTTTTGGGTTTCATGACCACATGTAAAAATATCAATTGGTTTTACCTACCAGAGAATTCACAGTAAATGGTTGATCCATGTTGTTCTGCATAGTCCTCTGTTTCTCTTCAATCACTTCATCTGTTTCAAAGACAAGAAGGAAGAGTCAGAATTATTTTTTGAGAACTGAATTTCAAGTTCCAAGTTCCAAACCCAAGGGTATAATTTCTGCCTCAGAAGAACATGGACAAATTGAAATAACTTACATAATCTGAGTTTTTGGAGCGTGTTGGAAGTTCTTTCCTAAATGCACAGAATTAGAGGTAATTACAGATTCTTCAAAGTGGAAGTATGGAGAATTAAATATTGCCTAGCACCCAGTATGAGTTTGCAGGGTATGATCTTACTTATACCTCCATGTTAGGTTATACAGTAAGTTTACTTTATTCAACAGGAGAAAGACTATAGTGGTTTAGAGCATGAACTCTAAGGTTAGGACTCTTAGACCTGGAGTCAGTCTGATCTTAAACTAAGCCTTACAAACTGTGCAAGCTGGCTCTGTGATTCCTGCTTCTTAGTTTCCAAGAGTTGGGATAATGTCCTCCTCTTGAGTGTAGATAAGGCCTTTAACTGTTTCTTAAACAATGGACATAGCAAAGATGATGAGGTATTACTCCTATGCTTATGTTATGTCACATGTAAAGACAGAGCTTTTACAGATGAAGGTTTCCAATCAGTTGACATTAAGTTAATCAAAAAGATTATCCTAGGTTAGTCTGATCTAATCAGGTGAGACCTTTCAAACAGGAAGAAACTCTCCCAATGCTTTTGAAGATTCAGCCTCTAGGAGTTAGTTCCACAGTTGCAGGAAAATAAATCCTGTCAGTAGCTGAATGAGCTGGGAGAGGACTCTGAGCCTCAGGTGAGATCCTTGCTCTGATGAGTAACACTTTAATTGCTGTCCTGTGAGACCCTAAGCAAGGGATGTAGCTAAGCTGTGCCCAGATTCCTGACTCACAAAACTGCAAGAAAATAAATTCAGTTTGTTTTAAACCAAGAAATGTGTGGTAAAGCAGCAGTGGAAGATTAATTCTCAAACTGTGTGACTGTAGGTAAGTTATACATTTTTTTCATGTATCTGTAAAATAGAAGAAATAATAGTACCTATGTCATATAGCTGTGGTAAGGATGGAATGATTTAGTAAATAAAGTGCTTAAATAGTTCCTAGAACATAGTCAATATTATACTAATGTTACCTGTCAACATCTTTATTTTGCAGTTGAAGAAACAGGCTCAGAGATGTTAAGTGAATGTACGCAAGTTGAATTAGTCACTCAATAAATATCAGTCTCCTTCTTATGCTGGTTTGCATTAAGCTCTGTACTGCTACTTCCTACTCTTTCTAAGTTTATGTTGTCTTTCCAACACTACACTTCCTAGTTCCTTATTTGTGAAGTCATGGTGCTAAGTTATGGAAATATCCTAAATAGATCATCAACCCTTCTGTGCTATATGCTGTCCTCAATCCATAACTGAGAATCCCTTCAAGAAAAGTCCACACTGTGTTCTAGTCTTTCCCCTTCATCCTCTCTAGTGATTCCTGGAGTAAGCCTTGAGGTCTAAGCTTGCAGGCTGCAGAAATGCCCAAGAAAAATAACCCAGAGAGAGTCACAGTTACAGTGCAGTTTGAAATCCAAATTAATTCTAGTTACCATTGGATGTGGGCAATTCCATTTAAGGAATTTTGCCACTTCTCAATGAGAAGAAATAAACTAAGGGAGTGATGGGGAGAAAAGACATTATAAGAGTTAAAGAGCTAGAACAAAAGACTTAGGAAGAATTCAGGAGAGGGTAGAGAGAGACAGGGCACAAGGAAATGCTATTTGGTCATTGACTAGGTCTTATTTATTTTTAAAAAGCCTGGAATTATTTCTTTTAGGGCTTACTCAGATCTTTAAATAGAGAATAATCTAAGAAACTGGAAACATTAAAACAGCTGTTCTTAAATTTTACTAGACTTAAAAAATATCTCATAAATCTGAAATTTTTTTTTAAATGCAGATTCCTGGAACTCATCCACAAAGAATTCTAAATCCATCAGTTTTATGCCTACCAATTGGCATAGATTGTTAGGATGTTGCCCAAGGGATACTATACATGAGGTTTCCAAACAGTACTTGAACACTGCATTTGACGATGTATTACACAGGATTCTTAGCTGCAAACAAAGACATTGACTCTTGAATTCATAGAATGATAATGGGAAGAACATACTCTTCCAGAAAGGCTAGAGAAATTGGGCTTGGAAACTCCCTATCCAAGAACATCATCCCAAATAGCAGAGCCACACTAGTCAGAGGGTTAGGGGAATCAGCCTCATCCATCACCACCACCAGCGACTGCCCTGGAAACCACGTGGAGCTATCACATATATCTTCATGTTATTAGTTTCTGTTTCAAAGTATGAGATGTTGATGCCTGACCAGCAAAACACTGGTCACATGCCTGCCACCTGGCTGCAAAGGTGGTGGAAAATACAAATATCTAGCACTTTCCACATCCATAGGAGGCAGTGAGATGCACCACATGAGAAAAGATGGATTCAGGGTCAGGTAACAAAAAATAATGACCAAAAAAATCAAACAGATTTCTCTTTAATGAGCTTCTAAATGTATGACTGCTTAACTGAATTAAATATCAGAATATACTAAATTGCTATAAATGAGGTCAATCATTATTCTCACACATAAATTTATAATTCAGAAATAGAAATGAACTCCTCTCAAATGAAACTTATTATTTTGGTTCATTAACTACATGGCAGTGGTCCTGTCTTAATTCCTTTATTTGCTAACCCCTAGTTCTAGCACTTACTAGTTACAATGTAAGCAATTACATAATCAACATAAACAAGATATGTTCTCTAGATTATAGCTGTCAAAATGTAGTATAGGGCCTCTTTGTAAAGGATCTATGAAGTCAATATTATTTTCATTATATTAATAAAACATTATTTGCCTTTTTACTATTGATCTCACACAAAAATAGGGTGAAGATTTCCTGGGGGTTCAGATTAATGGAATGCTAACTTGCTTATTCTTGTAAATGGCTGTTTTAATTTTCAATACATTAATTTAGAAAGAGATACAACCCACCTAAGCAAAGATTTTTAGTTTCCTCAGTAATTTTTAAGAGTACAAACAGGAGTCCCAAACAAAAAAGTTTGAAAATCACTGCTCTAGATCAACAATGCCAACAAAAAAGCAAAACAAAACAAAAACTCACCATGGTACTTCAATATAACCAGAAATAGAATGGGCCATCTGAATCTGAAAGAAAAATACAAAATGTCAGCTATCACCTTCTATTTGTATTATTAGTTTTATAAAACAATTAGAAAATCTTACAAGAACTAGAGATCCACATGAGCAAGTGTGCACATTGCTATGTATTCTGCATACCCATTTTCTCTTTCTAACATAAATATAAATTTTAGCTGAATCCAAGCTACCCAGGCAAAAACCTACATTTCCCAGGCCTTCTTGAAGTTAGATATGACTATACCACCAACTTTTGGCCAGTGGGAATATAAACAGAAGTACAGTGATCAAAGTCAAAATTCTGCTCCTTAAAAGGATGGATGTGGCCCTCACCCAACCCTTCCCTCCCAGCGGACTTGTGGGTCAAGAAAGGGAGACTCTAGTTTGCTTATACCCAGATCTTTATGATGAGACAAATTTCTATGTTGTCTTTGTGGAAGCAGTTGAGTCCATATCCTGATAAATGCAATGCATTTGGAGGATGACTCCATATAGATGAGGAGGAGGACTATTTCCAGGTTTGATAATAGATATCATCTATTACCATCACTCCCATCACCTTGCCCCACCCCCAGCATGCATTGTTTCTGTTTCCACACCTTTGACCCTAGGTACAGGAAGTTGCGGAAATACAAATACACTCCTTCCCTAACAGCTCTGATGGACTGTTGCCCAGACTGTGAGATCTCACTTATTCATCCAGAAGTTTCAGTCTTCTTCAGAATCAGTACCATTCAATCCCTTAAACTAGGTGATATTATAAGCAAAAGCCCCAAAGGCAACATTTGTTTGTTGCCTTTTTTGTAACACGTTTGTTATACTGAATTTAAAAATTGTAAGATATCAACATTCAAAACTTGGGAGATTTCATGTAAAATTCAGGTTTCTGCTTTTCTTATTAATCTTCTATCCCAAGTTTAACAGAGCGCACTACATAAAAGGTCTTAATATATATTTGCTGAATGAATGAATAAATGAAGCAATTTTCTTAAAATGTAGAGTATACTTCCCACCACATTCTCAGGTATATAATAGAAGTTGAGTATATATTTGAATCCAGCTCTGTGCTAAAATGTCCTCAAATTCACCAGTCTTCAAGAATATACAGGTATCTCATCTACTTCTCTTAATATGAGTCTAGTCACTAGTTCACTCAAATACTCATTCAACAAACGTGAGTTTAACAAGATGTACCAGGCAATGCTCTAAGACTATGGGACTCGAAACAAAGACTTCTGCTCTTGCAGAGTTTATGTTCTAGTGGGGAGAAACAGACAAACCTTTTAAATAAATTTTATATTAAGTTTAGAAGGTAATATATGGTCTTGAAAAAAGAAAAAGAGCAAAGTAAGGGAACCAATAATGCTGTGTAAGGGTAGGCTGGATCGCAAATGTTTATTAAAAGTTTTCCCATATTTATTGCAATATTATTTCAAATAGTCAAGAGCTGGAAAGGCTGAAAAGCTGGAATCAACCTCAATGCCCAATAGATGAGCGGGTAAATACATATACATATACATGTATATGTGTGTGTGTATATATATGGAATACTACTCAGTTATATATAAATTGAAACTCAGCCATATAGAAATAGAAATGAACTCCGCTCAAATGAAACTTATTATTTTGATCAATAACTACATGGCGGGGGGGATAAAACAGATAAAAGAGGTGGGAAGAACGGAACTGTTGGTGATGAAATTAATGTGGTATAAACAGATGTAGCTGTACAATGATGCACACCTTAAACCATTTTATTATCATGCAACATTACTTCAATACAAATTTGATAAATATATTAATCTCAAAAATAAATAAAAGGAGTTTTCAAAGAAGGTCTCACTTAGCAACCAAAAATAAAGCCCGAGCTTGAAGGATGTGAAAGAATAGAAAACAGGCTGAAGCCCAAGATGGAAGTGCACCTGTGTTTTCAAGAAAAAAGAAGGGCAGCTTGGCTGGAGCAGGTGGGCAGAGGAGAGTAATAGGAAAAGAAATCAGAGTGGTGAGGTGGTAGGAGGCCTTGGAGATCACCATGGGACCTCCCTGTACTTGAAGTGAAATGGGAGTTTTGTAAGGTGCTGAGTGAAGGCGTGAAATAAATGGCATTAGTGTTAAACAAAAGATCTTTGAATGTGTTTTTGAGAGGGAGGGGGGCGTGAGGAGAATTAAGTCTTTTGGGTGGTATGGGGAAGAAGTGACAGAAGTGGACTTTCACAGTAAGTCTTCCATGTTCAAGAGGAGGGAAGGCCCACAGCTTAAGAGTCAGGATTATAAGCAAAAAGTATTCGAGGTTTGGAAGTCTTTCAGCCACGGTAACAGCACAAGATGTGTGCCTGATATGAATTCCTCACAATTCAGCAACTATCACGGGAAGACAGGTTGTAGAGAACTGCAAGTACTAATGATAAAACAAACATTACAACTTGGAGGATCAGAACTATCCTGAAACGAAAGCCAAAGGCAGATGATTAGTGCTTGATATCCTGCAGGAATACAATATAAATTCTCTTTGCATATGGAGACTTGCTGAGCTCTGGGCACCCAGTGTACCAGCAGCCTCTGGAGTCATCTGGGCTTGAGTCCTGTTTCATCATGACCTGCTCATCACCCTGGCTGTGCTCTCCTACAAGCTCCCTTCGTTCACAACCAGGTTCATTGCTTTTAGTTGGATTGCAGTTAACTAAAACACTCACAGGGCATGACTGTTTAATCTCTTGCTCTTGATCCTTTACCCACAGTAGAACCCACATTACTGTGGTCTGATAACATCTGAACTACACACAGCCTGACACAAATAATCTGTAATATATCTCTAGGAGTTATTTTTTGCTTTAGAGACCCTGGTTTCTTACCTTTATTTCTAGCCCCTTTTCCTCCCAAGACGGTAGCCTCAAAAGACAGAATCGAAATGACCTTTGAAAGAGGAGGAGGGGAATTTCTTCTTTCTGTTCATACTGGACACACAGGCTTGAGTAACCAGGTGCAGAAGAGATATGAAAACCAAGTATATTTACAATGAGAACACAGAGCCCAGTCCCTGTCCTGAAGTTCAGCTAAGATGCAGTTCTAGAACCATTTGAGCAGTTCCCATCTGTAAGGGTTGGCAGGGGCGGGGGGTGGGGGGGGTCGGGCGAAAATAGGCTCTCCTCCATGAGGGTGTGGGGAGGGGACAGGAACCGTCTCCAAAATGACATGTCCTAGCTCTGAGTGCATAAAAATTTACTCTCCCCACACCCTCACAGCTTTATAGCCTAGCACAGAATCCTTTAACTTTAGGGAGCCCAATTCCATGTCTACAAGTCTCAACTTCCCACAAAGAAATGTGGACACAGAGGTCTGATCCTGAATTTACAAACCAGTGGCAAATAAAGCTAAGAATGAACAGGTGAAAACATTTGCTGTAGCATGGTATTTATTTTGTGATCTTTTTAGTCTTAATTCCCCCAACTTTTCTTTTTAGAACCTTTTTTTTTTTTTTTTGGTGTGTATAAGCTCAGAATCCTGACCCAGTTTCATCCACATAGATATAATTTCCAGAATAAAGACAGAAGACTTGTAGTCAGTAAACAAGCACATTCGAGACTAAGCACAGAGAGGAGAGCCAGTGAGACGCTCACGCAAACACGTCCTTGTCTCCTTAACATTCCTTTCGACCTGATGGCTGTGGAGAACTGGGTAAGCAGGTGTGGACTGTTCACATCACCTTCTGGAGTCTCGACTCTAATTGGCCAAACCAGCAGCCTTTCTTTTCCTCACTGGGTTAGAGTTCAAGTTTTCCAGGAAGAGAGAGGTGCTATTGACTTAGTTGGTGATATATTAAGAAAATTATCATAACCTAGACTGTGGGCTGCTGTGCCCTAATTTGATTTACATAAGAGAGGTAAAGGGTCATCCTATACCTCAAATGACACAGATAAAAGAAGCACCTCGAGTCACATCCTTACAGTTTGGGACCTGCATTAGGGAAAAAAGAACTGAAGTCCACCCTTGTCATTCATTGCTTAAGATTTAAAAATTAAAACCAATAATTATTTTTGCACTTATCTATAATATCTGCAAATCAGAAATACACTGTAACCTAGATGACACATACTAAAACACTGACAAAATAAAAATGAAATAACTAAGTGAAATAACCAGTCACAGATTAACCAAGACCAATAAATGCACAGTTCCATTTATAAGAGGTACCTAGTTAAATGGTGGTGACCAGGAGTGAGACGGAATGGAGAAGGAAGGAAGCAATGAGTGTGGAATGAGTACAGAGTTTCAGTTTTACAAGATGAAGATCGATGGTGGGGATGTTTCAACAAGAATGTACTTAATGCCACTGATGGTTAAGATGGAAATTTTATTATTTATATATATATATATATATATATATATAACCACAATTAAAAACAAGAAAAGAAAATTAGAAAGAACTTTTATTGCATTTTTCCTTTATTTGAGTGTATGTGAGCACTCACTAGGTATCAGGTGCTTATCTCTTATCCTTAGAGGAACATTTCAAGTTAGACATATAACTGTGACTTAAGTTACATCAATATACAAGAATGGAGTAGCTGGCGAGAAGCAGATAGGTCAATCACCTCTGAAGGAGCAAGTCGCATAACCCTAGGTTCAAATCCCAGGCCCATGGAGAAACAACTAGTGTAAACACATAAATAAAAATAAAATAAAAAATGCTTCCTTCTCCTCCTCCACCTCTCTTCTTGCTTGCCTGCTCACCTTCATTCCTGCCTGTACCTTTCCTCTAAAACAAAACAAAAAAAGCAGTGGTTATAGGAAAGATTATTAAATAAATGAACACTTTCAATGCATGTTTTAAATTATTTTGTGGTAAGTCTAGGGCATCCTGAAGGCAATCAAGTAGTACACTTTGTGATAAAGTAATTATTCATAGCACAATACAACTTTTATCCTGACATCAGGATGCTGTGGGAAAGAACCTTTAGTTCTAACATCTCAGGCTTTGGGACATATACACCAGCAAAGGTCCAGTTTCCACTACTGAGAGGAGTTGGGAGTGCTATGGTATCTTCTATAAACTTTTTGCACACTTTATCTTCATCTGTTAAATAGGGGAAATAACACCTTTCCCGAAGAACTCAATAGAAGCTTAAAGGAGGTAATACATACACAGTTCTATTACAGTTCCTGGCATGAGACAGGAAACTCCAAGAAAATCAGTTCCTATTCCTATTAGAGAAATGAGGTGAAGAACCTCTGTCTCAAAATGATGACTTCTATAACTGATGTTTACAACTTGTTTCTTTGCAATTAGTTTTTGACAGACTGTCAGTTGTGTGTCCAACAGTCACCTACTCTCCCATCACTGCTTCTTCCTTGCCAGCAGAGCCAAATCTTAATTCTAGACATTCACTTTTCCAGTCTCTCTTGTACTCAGAACTTGGCCATCGGGCAGGGAATCAAATCTAGGACAATGGGACAAGAAGGGGGAAATCTGTTGGGAGGATGATGTAAGAGATTCTCATCTCATACAAAGAAACATTCCAGAGAATATGTGCCTTTTCATCCACTAGACATGTATTTTCATTTAAGACTTGGTTTCGTGTAAGATGGCTACAGCAGTCATCCTGCAACTGTTCCAGAAGAATGAAGTCTAAGAAGCAGTGTATAAATTAAGCCTGGCTTCTGGCTGACACTGTTGAGCTGTTAACTTACCCTTTAACCATTCTTATTAACCATCTCCCAACTTATTATTATATTGTTATTATATAAGATATATGCCATCAGTAAGACAGTCATAATTCTGTAATATGCCAACAGTCCTCTAGTGGTAGATGCATGTATAATACTCATAGACTGAGAAACAATACCACTATCTTACAATGAATACAGCTTTGTAAACGCAACTGCTGGGTCACTAAGAAATTCCCAAGTACCAAGGTAGCACATTAATTATATTGAATTAAAGAGTCAATGAATGGATGAAACCCTGAATCCCCCTTTTTTCTAAAAGGATGAATTCTCTGACTTTCTTCTTCTCTGTTCATCCTAAAAGCTGGACATATCTTTATGTGAAAGGGAGTCTCCCTACATGAATAGAGTCAGGAACAGCAACATCAGGAGAGAGAGGGAGAAGAAACCACATAAACAAGCTCTGCTAAATTAAAATCTAGACTGAATCTTTCAAAATGTCTTCAATCTACCTGTTCTTCACAGATTTATTGCTTCTTTGATTAACTGGCTATTTGGCTCATTAGTTCCACATCTTATGTGCATGTGCACAATTAGATTCCTCTTTTCTCTTACTAATCTCTCATGTCAATTTGTCATTGGGTCAGTCGAAGGAATCAATGATGGTAAGGGGGAGATCCCCCAAAATCTCTACATTGCCTAGTTGATAGAGTTTCTTTGGCAACATGTGGATTTTTTGCTATGTAAATCTAATGACAAAAGTAATGACTCAATATTTAAAATAATAATAGAACTTTATGACATTTAACCATTTTGAAGCAAGTATGTCTAAGGTAATATCATATTCTTCTTTGATTAAAATGTAAATAATATTTAACTCATTCTTGATGATTCAGTCTTATTTCAATGTACCCATCAATAGCAATGCTTCCCTCCATATCTGATTTCTCATTTAAAAAATCAATTAAAAGCAAATTCCTTACTAAACTTCTCTGACATCAGTCTCTCCCTCCTTTTAGTCTACCTTAGATCACTGAAAAATAATTTAAATTTATTTCTAAAATTAAAGTGTAGAGTGAACATGATCTGAAGGGACCTCCTGTGAATAAACTATTTGGCTGATTATTATTAATTAGCTACAGCTAATTTAACTGCTCAAAAGCGTCTTTCTTACCTCTCCCCACTTTATTATTATGAAGGTATGGCTTATCACTTTTAACACAGCAAAAGATGTATCATCAAATAATGGGAACTATTAACAGAAATCTGTACTTTCCTAGTTAAGTGAAAGGATGCACTAATACATTAACACTCTCTCTCTCTCTCTCTCTCTCTCTCTCACACACACACACACACACACACACACACACACACACACACACACACACACACACACACACACACACACACACAGCCTTACCAAAGAGAAGGCAGCTGAGCCTTAAGATTAGGCATGTAATCTTCTCCAGGGTCAGACCTGGTTCAAATTGGTTCAAATTTTGACTACACCAACCACTAACTGCAGGATCACGGTTTCCCAAATTGCAAAGTGGGGTTGTTAATAGTTAGTTTTAAATAGGGTTACTGAGAAGGTGAATAGAGATAATGCCTATAAAACATACAATACAAGGCTTGGTGTCAACAAGCACTGGACAAAAGGTGGTCCACATCATCTCCATTTCACAGCTAAAAACTAGAACCTAGAATAGGGAAGCAATTTGAGCAATGGTGGGGCAGGTACTCAAAATTAAGGGCATAGGATTCCAGAGTTCATAGTCACACAGCAATACTGACAGTTAGCATTTAAGAGTTAATAGTGAAGTCAGGAGATCAAATCCTTGAACCTTGAATGATAATGACAGAATTTACTGCAGAAATGAAATTTTAGTTTGGCATTACAAATAAACGATTAATAATCTTCTCCCTGACAAAGAAATAAAAGGACATTCATTCCTTCTCTTAGGTAGAATGACTCAATGTCTATGGACTGAATACCTGGAATATGCAGTTGAGAAATTAAAATGTATAATATTTTACCAAGACGCATGCTTTAAAAGTACTATTTAAGATTCTGTTGTATTTACTTTAGTGAAATGATTCAATTAATATGCATCAGAAAACATTTAGTAAATAAATATGACATGTCATGTCGAGATCCATCTTTGTACAGTTATTTTGTCATCATAAATCCACATGGGTATGTTAATCTTGCTGTCTTGCCGTGGAAAGAATTTGGCTGCTCGAAAAGCATTTTTCTTACCCCTCCCACTTTAATATTTTTCTAGATAACAGTGAGCTGAGTTCTGAAAAAGTGAGGTGTTATGAGGGTATGATCTATCACTTTTAATACAGCAAAAGATGTATCATCAAATTACAGGAACTATTAACAGAAATCTTTCCGAAAGGCATAATACATTAACACACACTCTCTCTCCCTCTCTCTGTCTCTGTCTCTGTCTCTGTCTCTGTCTCTGTCTCTGTCTCTCTGTCTCTGTCTCTCTCTCTGTCTCTCTCTCTCTCTCTCTCTCTCTCTCTCTCTCTCTCTCTCTCTCTCACACACACACACATACACACACACTAAAAATAAACCACTAAACACTAATGTACGCTTTAACATAATTTTCTTTTTAATATAATTTACTATTAAGAAAACACTATCCAGAAGAAATCTGATCCAATAAGTCAGAAATAAATTTTAAAAACAACATGATCTTCTTGCCTGCCAATTGCCTGAAGTTCAGAGATGACATCAATTCTTGAGGATTACTAATCAATTTTATTTAATTTCCACAATTTTCCTAAGGACAATATTTCAATAAGATGAAAGTAGTCCAGGAATACTACTCAAAAATGAAAGACAGCTATCCTATAGTATTTCTCATCTACTGGTTCCCTAATGTTTCCAAAGATAGAACAGTTTTCTTTTTTTTTTTTAAGTTGGGCTTTAATCCAATATGACTGATACCCTTTAAATAATAAATTTGGATACAAATGGGCAAAGAACAAAGATGATATGAATTCACAGTGAGAAGACAGCCATCTACATGCCAAGGAGAGGGCCAGATAAACTAAAATAACCAATTCATCTTGATACTGGCCATCCATACAGCCTCCAGATTGTGAGAAATTAAGTTTACGTTGTTTAAGCCCCAGAGTCTAAGGTACTTGGTTATGGAAGCATTAGCTAACCATATTTAATGGCCTACATATGAAGAATCAGCAAGGCTGTCAATTCTAAAATAAATGAGAAGACTGAGGACCGATATCCTATACTAAGGAATGGGAGCCAGTCCTGGGGCCTCAAGGCAGGAGGAAGAAGGTTTATTGAGGAGATGATTTCTATGACAAAACGTTGCTTCTAGATGTTTGACCTACTTAAAATAGTTTCTCTTGTTAAAAGGTTGTTTCTGGAGATGATGCTGTATGTAGGAAATCTTTATTATTTTAAGATAATGGCAAGTTTCTCTTAGCTTCACATACCAAAGTGACACGTTTTAGAAGAAAAACTTATTTTAGATTTCTTGGAAAAAAAGTCTACCTGAACATTTTGAGGGAGACCAATCCCACACACTTCACACTTCATAATCAGACAAATTAAGCTTTTTAAAATGTTTTGAGTAGGTAGCTACAGATTTGAATCCTAGCCCTGCCAGCTTTGATAAAGAACATTCTGAGTGTGTTTCTCTAGTCTAAAGGAGAATGATTGCACTCTCCTTGCTTCTCAGTGTTATTAATGCAGTAGTAGTTGTAGTAGTTATTTAAAGTCTTTCTAAATCCAGAGGAGAAGCTCTGGCCTGATGACTGAGCTGGGGGACCTACATGTTACATACAGTAACACACAGTTATTGGAAAGAATAATTTCCTAGCAACAGAACTCCAGGAACACATTGCTGGAGGACTCTGCTCATAACCCTAAAGATTCAGGGATCAGTATCCTCCAAGTCCTCACCATTGCCCTCTTCTGCCTAATTCATAACAAACCTGTCAGTTTTTCCCACCTGTTCCTTAATCCACTGGCTTCTGGACCAAGAAGCGGGACCACCTAGCTCAAGTGAAACACTTATTTGCATAGGGTCAGCGATGCACACTGCTAGCCTAGCACCTACAATGGGCTCTACACAACCTCCCCCTCCAGAGGCAATGACAGCAGTGCCACACAGCTGTGCATTATTAAACTTTTCTTTCCCCTGCTCTCCACTCTAAGTTTTCCTCTACTCTTTCGACTGAACCCTATCTAATCTGCCCAAACATCTGCTATTCAAAAGGGTTTGCAATAGTCTCTTTAGAGGTTCCGGCAACCCTTTGGTTTTCAGGTTTTGTTATAAAATCAGGGATAAATAAGAAAATGAAACACAATAAAGAATGACATCACAAAAGTTCCTAGGCAGCCTCGATGTATATTTTTACATGAAAATGTCTATGGAGGGGAAGGGAGTAGGGGCAGAAGCAAAGGGAAGAAGGGTTCAATAGTCAGTGGTGGAGAATTATTAGAAATTTGGTTGTGGGCATGGTATATTATCATATATTTGAAGAGTGAACCTGCACATCTAAAATTTATATTGTTTTATAAATCAAAGTTGCCTGAATAAAAAGAATTCATGAAAATCAGGAAATATGAAACTTAAAATATAAGCATAATCTGAATATAAAATTAGACTCAGGTCTTAAAACAGGTTTTTCTCCAAGTGTGTTCTACTGACTGACCACCTGTATCAAAAAGCTCCTGAAAGTTGTTAAAATAAAGGATCCCAGGTCCCACCCAAACCTAGTGAATAACAATCTATGAGGTGGAATGAATGCAGGACCTTTTGTTTTTGTGAGACTGACAACCCTAATTACTTTTCTAAATCTTCAATAATAGCATACATGACAAAGAAAAAAATGTCATTATGCCATAAGAATGTGGTGACCATTTCTACTTCTTTCAAACTCCATATTTTAATTTCTTGAATTTTTCCTTAATTGGAAAAATGTTCTACATCTACTAATGATTCCAAGTAAGTTTATTCTGTTTTATTTTTTCTTTCCTTAAAGTACTATATTGATTTAGTAAGCATTTTCTCTGCTCCACTGAACAGAAACAGAAACCTATGAGGGCTAATTCCAGGACTCTATTTAATTCTCTTTCCATCCTATTTGTCCTGTCTGTTAAAGAAAACTTACCTTGTGGAACAGTTTAGAAACCCACCTTTCAAGGACAAAATAGATTGGACAAAAGTCCCTGTAGAGTTCTTCTCAGTGGTTGACATGCACATTTCTAGGATTAGAAGGTAGGACTCCAACAAAAGGATAAATAAAATGACAGGATCCTTGGGTGAGCTGAATTTAACCTTGGCCACCATTATTATCTTCCTTTAACCAAAAGCCACATAGGTGAGTACTGCCCCAGTCAACAAAATGCCTAACTCACCAAAATCAAATTCTGTTATTTTAAATCAAATTTAAACTCACAGCATTTGAAAACACTTTCTTTAAATTAAACTAAACTTTAGTTAAATAATGACAAGTATTATACCAGAAGGGTTAATCAAAGGATGCTGAATATATTTTTAAAGGTGAGATTTAAAATTTTCATGCACTAAATGGTTCATGCTTTACCCATGAACTTCACACAAGACCAAGGAAAGTTTTTGCCTCCTTAGAAAAAAGCAATACCAGTTACATATTTCTGAATAAAATTTATGAAAACAAAGAACTATGGCGATGAATATAATGCTGAAATACTGTAATTGGTGATAACATATTTCATCCTAAATAAGTTTTGGAGAAACTAAGGATTTTTTTTACCTAATGTTACAGAAATTTTCCCACTTGTAATTAAAACCTGACTTTTATAATTAGATGTAATTATTTCAACAAGTCAAAGAACAGCTAAAATTGACTATTGCTCTATAAAGTTTTCTGAATAAAAATGGTTAAGAAATGTCATCGTAACTCCACCATGGGTCACAAACAGGAGATATATGAGACTGGAAGTACAGAGAGAAGTGAATGCCATAGATTTTCAGAATACTGATATCTGTTCAATAATATGATGTACACATACTAATTTGTAATGGCTCCTTATACCCAGTGATTATAATTTAAGTGACTCCCTAGTATGTTATCCTTCCTCTCTCCATTATAAGAATCAATAGGTATAAGGAGAGAAGTTATGAAGAACTATATATTGCATCTGTCAACTGTTAAGCAAAAATAAAATATAACTACTTTTAAAACATACATGAAAACACAAGTAAAATTACTCTTAATAAAAGTAATGAAAAATACTATTTATAAAATACCAAAACATCAAGGAAAAATTGCAGAAATTCTGTGCTTCAATCCGGATATAAATTCTATACTGGAGATGAGTACTCATTCTCTATTGGAGATGGCAGATTCTGCAATGGAGAGGATTGATGCCGAGTCTCTGAGAACAAATTCCTACTTGTCTTGCTCCAATCAGTATTCCCATAACCCGGCATGAAGCATAGGAGACAAGGATACACATCAGTTAGGAAAGCAGACATTAGACACGGATTGTCCGGGTTTGACTCCCAATCTATCACTTACTAGCCTAGTACCCTGAGTAATTTACCTGGCTTCTCTATACCTCAATTTTTTTAATCTTCAAAAATGTTATTGCCTAAGGTCTATGAATAATAATAATAACAACAAACACAAAGCACTTAACTGTGTCTGACACTTCTAAGGACTTTTCATTTATACCTATTTATTCAATCTTCTCCCAAATTGTATGAGATAGAAACTAATATTCCCAACTGTAAAATGAGTAAACTGAGACTCAGAGAAGTTAGCAACTTTCCCAGGACACCCAACAAGCAAATAGCAGAAAGAATTGATGGCCCTGACCCTCCACATCCTTGAGATAACATTTCAAGACTTGGTACACTGCTTGGCAATTAGCACAAATTCAACAACCAACAAATATTCATAAATATGTCTCAAATGTTTGGAAGATCTTGAGGTTAACTGAGGGCTCAGTAGAAAGAATGTTGTGATTGATCACTTTGTGATGTCTTCCATGGATGTGGACCAGGTTTAATATCCCTTTCACATAAGATGAGGAAATCCTGAAGTCTGACTGCCTGAAGTTTTCTCTTCTCCAGCTCAGTAGTGCTGGGATTTTCTGTTAGTCTCTCATTATTTGAGATTATTGCCTCCAGTCCTTCCTTCTACTAATCCCTTCCACACCCCCACCTACAATTGCCAAAGTACTTTTCCAAAAGTACTTTTCAAGAAACCTATCTTGAATGGGTTACCACATAACATCAAAATTCAACTTCTTAGCTTTCAAGGGCTCTAATCAGATATGGAGAGAACGTGCTTTTAACTCTTGTTCAAGTGCGCAAGTGCCTACTTACCAAATAAATAATTGATAAGAATAGCCTTATTTCATTCACTGCAGAATAGTAGTGTTTGTATTCCTTTAAAGCAGTGATAAATCATTTCTATGTTAGTTATTTATTTTGGACATAGCCCAAAAGAAAAAGTGATAAAATGCTTAACGATTTAATTTTACTTTTATTCAGAAATGAAACAAGCTTGATTAGAGAAGGACACAGAGAAAGAATATTAAAAGGGACATTACCAAATGCACACTGTAATGTTAATATCCAGGTATATTTCTAAGCCCTCATCCTGAAATTAGATATAAATCATAGATATTTAATGACCAGTTATGGAAAGACAGAACTAAAAAAAAAGGCATAACACTCAATATTTAAGACCACACAACACACCTATTTCTAAGAGTACCTCAAAGGCCTAACTTGAGCATATGAATAGGAATTACTTTTGCTTTTAGCAAAGGGCTTTTTTTTAATAAACACAAGTTGCTAAATAATTACGAGTCTGAATTACTGTCTCTAAATCACACATAACATGGATTTACTTTAAAATTTAGAAAGAAAATCAAAGATGTGCTTGAAGATACAGCAACTTGTTGACTTGCTTAATCGTCATTTTCACTTGGAATGAGAGGCAGGATTATACTAGAAGTTCAAATGATTTGCTTAGAAATACAAATAATTTCTGACAAAAGCCACATCCAGATTATTCCTTTGTTGGACATTCTGATGTCAGTTCAGGATTTCTGAATGTATGCTCACACATCCAACCAGACTATTTACATGGTCAAACAGCTGCAATAAGCAAGTTAAAGTGTTTGATTGTTTTTTTGTTTTATTTTGGAGGGTTTGTTATTATTCATTCAGTTGAAGAAGTTGTTCTTCTTAATGAACATATCAATTGGGCTTCATCTGATTCATATAAAGTTATGACTGAAAATAATCAATAGAGAAGAGGGAAGGTAGTTAGGTTGGAAAGATAAAGGTATTATCAAATTGTTACTCAATGAATATTTATTGAGCAGTTATGATTCACCAGTCCTAAGGTACAGAAAGTTGATTCTAATAATGAGTCATTTCTCTTTAGTTTCCATTTTAGTTATAGAGCTAAAGGAAAAATTACTAGCGTGTGACAGAATCACAAATCTTGTGGATTAAAAATGTTTCTGTTTGATAATGTATCCTCCAGGAAGACACCTGACATTTCTCTCACATTTCTTCTACCAATATATTTTAATTAAAAATTACCAGGCAAACTCACTCCCTGGATTGTAGCTATAAGTAGTCTTAGGAAAGAATCCTTGAAGGAGAAATATGATGTGTTTAGTTAAGTACTATATGCTGAAAGTAAAGCGGTAACTATTATTAACAATTCTTTAACTATTTTTATCAGTGCTTCTCAGGAGTCAACCTCAGACACCCTGCTCCAGAGAACAAGGGTGCTCTCACTTCTCCCTCCAAGTCTTTCATTGACCGTAAGAGTCCTATGAAAAAGGGCAAAAGGAGGCAAGAAACTGACCCCCGAAGACCTCAATGTGGATAGGACAGTGATTCTCTGCCTGCTATTTTTAAAAAGTACTTATTTTACAGAAGAGCATAAAGAAAGAAATTTGTTGTTATAATTCCCAGAACCAGTTGATAAATTACAGCAGAAATAGATTCAAAAGCAGGTCCCCAAGTGGCAATTTGCTGTATATTTGCTTGAACAGATGATGAGCAGTCAGTTCATTTTTAGACAAGTCCAACAACATTTCATGCTTTTGAACACAGGAGCACGTGACAAACAAGAGGAGCTTATTTTTCAAAGACATTAGCTTGTATTAAAAATTAAAACAGGTATTTATAGGGTAGTTATAAAATGCCTACTATAATCCTGCCGTCTACACTTTTTTTTGTAGAGCACTTCTTTGAAGTTTAATTTAGCATCCCACAAGATAAAATTGCAATTGAAGCAAGTTCTGGGGAAAAAAAACCCGAAACACAGCGGCTTAATCTCTGTGTAAAACAACCACAGAAAACTGCCCTCCAAAACTTGGAACAGGAAATCCATCAGCTGGGTGGAATTTACCTACCAGGACAAATCTGCCATAATGACCTTGACAATCAGCATCTTAATGAAATTCACTATAATTATGGAAATGCCTGAAGAATTGGAGCCTCATTTTATTTTCAATGATTAACAGGATGTAAGGAAAACAGTGTGCTCACTGAAACTTGTTTTAAAAGATGTCTGTTTTATTTACCACCAAACAGTGATTTTCAAAAAGACACACATCTTCCATGCCACCAATATAAGATTATTTCTTCAATCTTTAGATCACGTTGTCTCTTGAATTACTAATAATTTAAAAGACTTTTTAAAAAAAAGTAAATGCAGCATCTTATGCTTGGCTATCAGCAGTGTGTGTTGTTTTACAAAGTAATGAAAAATTATGTTTTAGTGATATTCCACTGCTTTGTGTACGTCACTGGAAGCTTTCGGTAACGGCTTAAATTATTCAGGTAAGGGGAAAATCTTAAGAGTCGTTCATAAACAGCATAAAAAGTAAACATCATTAGAAAGGCGTGCTGCACGTCCCACAGGGATAAAGTTGTTTTTCCAATCCTTGCCCTGCCCTGCCCCACACAAGCATGCCCAAAGGCAGTGTGATGGTCTCTCTGAATACAGATCCTCTCCAAAGCTGCATTTCAAGTCTGAATAAGAAACACATGGGTGTAGGTCACTGGCAGAGTCCCTCCCTGCCACCTCGAGCCACTGCACCCAGGCTTCCCCTACCAAAGTGAATCTAACCCCTAGGGGCCACGTGGGGAGGGCGCACTTAGAGGCAGCGCAGACAGTGACTGCAGATCGCAGGACCCACAGGAAGGAAATGAGCAGAGAGCAAACCACATTTTCTTCCTCAGACCTGCAGCAGCCAGCTAAACAGCTGCGGGTGCGCGCAGAGCCCCCGGGGCACATGCACCCGGCGCGCACACTCGCCTGTGAGGGTGCGCGCTCATAGGTTAACTCGCGCGCGCGCCTACTCACCAGCAATCTCTAATGTCTGGAGCCCGCGTGGGACGGCGACTGCAGAGGCTGTCCCAGTGCCTACCGTGTGTCCTTGGCATCCGTCTGGCCGCCTGCAGCCCGGGCCGCGGTGGGTTTGACGAGAAGGCAATATGGCACACGACGAGGAGGCACCCTCTGGCTAATCCGGGCCAGGCCTCCTCCCTTGCTTTGAGGACCGAAGGAGGTAGCTAGCTGCCCTCGCTGGGCTCCGCGCGGTGCACTCCTTCTCCCATTCTCTGCATGGCTCCCTGGAGGTGAGGGCTAACAGTGCATTCGCAAGCTGGCGCGCTGGCTAAGCGACCCCGTCAGCAGTTGGAGCCCCTGCAGCCGCCGCTGCCGGAAGAGAAATTGTCACTGCGATAGTCCTGGCCTTCCCAGCCCGGCCCCGGGTGCCGCCTCCGCCCCAACTTCCGCCCCCTCCTCCTCCGCCGCTGCTCCCGCATTCTGCAGAAAAAGCACGCAGGTGGAAGCGTGTCCCAGCACGCGGCCACACGCGAGGGTAAAGAGATAGGTGCGAGTTAACTTGTCTGAAACCCTGCACATCCCCTCCTCAGACCGCAACCCCTTGGACCCCCATTCTGCTACCCTGTCACTTTCACCGAGATGGACAGGAATGGCAGGAGTGGTGCCTAGTACAACTGCAGGAGGGTACGCATACTGGGGTGCTACTAAATTTGACTGTGAAAGGAGACTTAGCCTGGGGAGGCGGGCGGGGCCGGCTCAGGGAAGGACAGGCTTTGGTGAAAATACTTACAACTCGCATTAGGAATCCACCTTGAGATGGTTCTATAACCAACACTACCCTGAAACACTTCAGTCTTCTTCCCCACCCAGCACTTACACTTGGAGGACTCGGGGAATACAAACTATTATACCTCTGTATTGTATCATAATAATCATATGCGGTGTTTTTAGTATGGCCTGACATTCTGCCTGGCATTCTACATGACGTCTTATTTCATTCTCTCCACAGCCATGTAACAGTACTCATTTTTTCCACGTCTCAAACACAAAGAAATCCCAGGTTACTCACCTAGAAAATAAGCATTAAGATTTAAAACTTGATCTGATGCTAAGAACGATTTCTATAAAGTTATAAACATGTTGTGAACATTGTCACTGCTGGTTGAAATGTGTGCACTCTCTTTTCCTGAGTTTGGTTGAGAGGATGCTTGAGGGAAGGAAGTACATGCAGGAAGGGGCAGAGGAGGGTCGACCTAGCCTCATGATTTTCCTGCAGATCAAATTTCCAGTTCCGGTTCTGCCATCAACCTCAGACATTTCATCTTCTTGGGCCTCATGTCTCAGCTTTGATTTTTTTTTCTTTGATTTTCTCTTTTTTTAAACAAAGAGATGTCTTTTGATACAGACTGCAGTCTTGATTTTTAAGAAGTAATGGTGTCATTGTTTTTTCTAATTTTTAATTTGGTTCCAAATTAGAAAATCAGGAAATTTCATGAAAACTTTGACTTGTTCTGAAAAATGAGAAGGTTCTCTCTAGTTTTCCAGTTCTCTCCATTGCTGAGCCCTACCCACATTTGAGGACGTGGTAGACATTGATTGGATTTTGCTGTGCTAGTCAAGATCAACTAGACAATCTAAATTTAGTGATAATTAACACAGATAGAGCCCTAAAAAGTAATCTGAAGCAAAGAATTCTACATAAAAATGTATGGTGGTCTTCGATCATGGTCTTGTTATCTAGAATTCAGACTTTCGTAAACACCAAAATGGCCTCACTGTCTCCACTTCCTGGGACCCCAGGAACTACCTTACTGGACTAAATTCAGTCAGAGGCCCCTAACCAGGACTTCAGTTCTGAAGTCTATTCTTCAAAGATGAAAAGGAGTTTTGAGATAATTCCATGATCTGTGAAGTGATTTTTATGCCTGTAGACAACTATGTCAGAGGTGAGAGGTGGGAGTGTCAATAGCAGTGCTAGTGGAATCCTAAATGGACTATGTGTATGGTGTGACCTAATCCATTAAAGCCAACAAGTTACCTTGCCGGTTTAGTGAGTCTGCTTCTGCAATCTTCCTGTTTCTTTGGTAAGCTACCTTAAGGGCTTCCAAGACATTTCTCATAAGATAACTGGAATTAGTTTTAGTGTTTTTCACCAAGAACTCCCATACAGTGATTTTTGGAGTGATTCAAGCTCTGCTTCCATTTCATTCATTGAATTAAAGAAAAGTGGATACAGGGGTGTTTATACAACTTTCATCTTAGAGAATTTTAAAGTGTTCTATAATTTTACTTGTACTTTTAAAGATACAATTCAATATTAATCCAAAACTGCTCATTTTGCAAAGCATAGGATGATTTCTTTGTCTTTACCAATCATAGTAGCAAGTATTTCTTATAAATAAAAATTGCCCCAATACTAGTAAGGATGCCATAAATGAGTTCCCTCATCTGGTGGTGTAATTTTGATATACTGCTGGGGAAAGAACTGTCAATAAGTTAATAGAAGCTGTAAAATGTATTTATCCCTGTCCCCCAAATAATTATACTTCTAGGAATCAATTTATCCTCAGGAAATCTGAAATAAGGAATGCAATTTCTCCACTGAGGTATTTATCACCAAAGTTGGGCCTTAAAATTATGTTAATGATATGTATTTAATAACATTGAAGTTCCTTAAGAACGAACAGGAAGGATATGAAATTGCATATACATATAATCTCAAGAAGGTAAAATAATAAGAAAAAAATCTAAGAGAATTTATTAAAATAACCCCCTAGAGACTAGTTTAGGAAATTATAATGGCCTTCCTCAAGCTTTACTATAATTTTAATTTTATCTGTAATTGGAATTCTTTCCTCCTATTTAGGAAAAAAGGTATTTAATAAGGAAAAAATAAACAGAATTGATGAACAAATATGAAGTTGTATCTATCACAGTGCCTCGTTCATAATAGATACATAATAGATATTTGAGGAGGGGACAAAGGGTAAGAATAAAGGGAGAAAGGAAGACAGGGAGGTAGCACTATTTCATAAAGAGTAATGATTAAGGAATTAGGACTCTCCAGTCATTTGAGTAGTTGATGGTATTCATGAAGAGAGAATATTGCATTCTAAAATGCTTTATTAATAATGCTACATTTGAGTATTTTCCAACTGTGACAAGTGACAAAACATTAATATCTTTCTCACTTTTGAGTAACATGGAGCCAACACTCAGACGTTTTCCTATTCCATATCAGAGATAAATCTGTTATGGAAAGGCATAAGAGTGTCCTGGTTTGGTATTTAAAATAAAGGGGTCCTTTCTTGTCTCTGATTGGCCATTGAAGGATAGACCCCCTTCCCAATATATTCAGGATAGGCTTTCCCAAGATCTATCACGTTGGCATGTAGATTATTTCTAGCTGAGGTATTGAGTCCCTTGAAGACTCATGAGAAATGTTTACCATTCCATTAACTAGCAAGATTAAAAATTAGGAATATTACTAAGAATTATAATTTTTACCAGAAAGAAACTTTTTGTCAATAAAAACCTATCTATATGGCAGAGGAAACATGTTACAGAACAAATTATCTTCATTATATGAATTATGCCCTTTTTATTATGTGAGAAGTCTCCTCTCCTCTCTTCTTGAAGCCTAGGACCCTATCCCATTCTTTAGCTCAGGATATATAATCTCTCTTTGCACCACTGCTTTTTCACATCTATGTAGATTCCCCATTCACAAGTTGTTAATTGAACTTCTTTTATATTCTCTTACTAATCTATCTGAGATTCATTTGATTGCTTGACCAGCCCAAGAAGAACCTAGAGAGGTAAGGAGAAATTTCCTCTCCTTCCCAATCATTTGGAGGTCTGTCACTCTCCCTGGGGCACCCCAAAGTCCAGAAATTGGGAGCAGTCTCTAATCTCCCCACCTATTAGAATCTAGTTGAGTCTTATTTGTTGGAACTGACAGTACAAAGAAAGTGCATGGTTGAATTTGCATTAATCAAGAAACCAAAATTACAGCCATGTACTCCTGTCATTGGTTGGTGTCACACATAAAATGGTGGTCCCTGGGGTAATAACTACTCCCACTGGAGTTCTAACTGAGATCAGATGGACTAGAGTTCTTGCTCTTTGTTTCATAGATTTAGAACTTCCTGGTTCTGGATTATCTTTAAAGTCAAAGTCTCCAGGGAAAGACAAGTAATGAGGGTTAGAGCATCAACATTATGAATTGAAGGAGAGGGGATAAACCCAGTTCAGTCCATAACAACTTACCTTTTGAAAGTAAATACAAATGTATGAAACCACACTGTTACATAAGAATCTCTGAGAAACCACAGAATTCTTCATACTCAAAGGGACAAAATAATCATGAATCTATAATTTTATAAATTCAGTTTCTGAGATTACATATCAAACTCCACCATTACAAATCACTTTTACAATACATTACTTAGGCTGCCATGGACTGAAACATCACAAACCTCTTCCAAAAGGACAAAAGAAAAATTTTAAGAGATTGTTGTTATGAACTTTCTCTGATGCTTTTAAATCAGAGGAATCATTATCATTTCTTGAGGTAGAAAATAGGATACAGTCTGAACAGCAGAATCTTGACATTTTAGACCCACAAGATAACCACAGATATCATCTAGTTCAGCTTCCTTCCTTCACAAAGGAAGTGAGAATGTGGCAGTGACTTGTCAAGGTCACTGAAGATCACATTAGTTTAGGCTTACATCTGCTCCATTATAGTCAGGAAACTTAACTGGCTCTCCACCAGCCAGTGTTACTAGATTTTACTTTAGTTGTTTGTGCATTACTTTCCAAGGCATGATGTCATTCAATTCTCTTAATATCCTTGCAGTTCAGAAGGTTATAGTTAGGCCAGAGTTTAAGCATTGTGTGCCTAGCAGTGGTACACAGAAGGGAATGGAGGGAAGAAGACTGTGAGTTTGGAAAACATGACAGTAAGGGTCAGAATTAAAGTGGAACTCAAATATCACATAGAAATAAATATGTATCTACTCCATATTATAAAGAGATAAATAAATTTGTGAGCAAAAAGTGAGTGTTGTTTTTGTTAATATGCTGCATTGCATTAGATATTTTCAGATATGTAGCCATTCTTCCTTAGAGAAACTTTATATGTCCATAATTCAATATGTATTTTATATTGTTAATTCAAAGTGTTATTTTTCTTATCTTATTTTAAACATACTAATCTATGAAGAATGAGTTTATAATTGTCTGAATTGTTCTTTTTCTCATTTAAATAATGAAGTTTTACCATAAAATTAAATGGTTATCTGCCTTCCATTTTTTGTTTATTTAAATCTTTTACAGAGCACAGGGATTGCCTATTTCTTGAATATTTTGTAGAAATTATCCATAACTTATTGTTTAAGTTGTGTGTGTGTGTGTGTGTGTGTGTGTGTGTCTAAAACTGCAGAAATATATTTCTCATTAAATGTGTTTTGAATTTCTATTCTTTTGGAGTCTATATACACATATATGTGTGTATACATACATATGTACATATATATGTATTTAAGATAACCATTTATTTAAATTTTCAAATTACTTGCCTAAAGTGTTTTACTTATTTTATAATTGATGTTTTTGCTACAATTTGTATACATCTATTCATCTATTTTAAATATCTATTTTGTGCCTTGCATTATTTATTAGATATCATCTTCCTTATTTTGTCTTGATCATCTAGTTAAATTTATATAGTTCTTTAGTGAATTATCTTTTGTGGTGTTGATTATCTGTTGTTTCTTTGTATACCATTGGTTAATTTAGTTTATAATATAGATCTATTTATTTATCATATATTTATGATTTTCTTTGTTATATCCTCTTTTATGGTAAAATTAATTAATAGTATAATTAAATTATACCTTTTATTTTTAGGTATAATTGATTTATAATATTGCATTAGCGTCAGGTGTACAATATAATGAACTGATATTTGTATAAATTGCAAGGTGGTCATCACAGTAAGTCATCACAAATGAGTACTTTAGAGGGCCCCTTGTAGTTCAGACAGCTTAGATAACTGGGGTTTGGATCATGTAAACCCAGTCTCAGTTTTGAGAGCTGGGGCTTGGGGGTGAGGGGGAGCAAAAAATTAAAATCCAACTAAATAAAAATGTTTCTTCTTTCCTTCCACTCTAAAAATAAAAATATATGGCTACTTTAAGTTGAACAGATCGTACTTCAAAGGCAAATTGATTAATTCCTCTATGCCCCAATATCTTGATGACTAAATACAATGGAACGCTTATGATAATTAAATATCTAGCATAATATCTAGGATGGGAAGAGATCCAAGGAGGCTTTGTGCCTTGATTTCAAAAAAGTGGTGGTACAGCTAGCATCACCCTAGAACACATGACTTGGAGATGTAACCCTACTTACTACCTTTGTAGTTTGACCTTATTTAGGTCAAACTTGCCCAGTTGTTCACAGAAATGCTGTCTCATTTTATCTCCATCAATAATCCTAGGAATAAGGTCCTATTATCCCCATTTTAGGTCACTTTCCCAAAGTCCCAAAGTCAGTGGTGAATTTGGACCCCACGATTAAGCACTGTGCTATACAGCACCTACGACCCAGGGGTATAGTCAGTGTTAATTGGGACTGTTCTGAAGCAATCTCATTATGGTGCCAAACAGGTAGTAAATATGCCATTAAAAGTACAGGATATTAGTCTTTAGTCTGCCATGGGTTGAAAATATTGTTTACCAATTGTGTCATTGGCATTGATTCGGCTTATGGTATTTGCTAACCTACCAAAAATTGTATAATCACATTTCTTTATCTTTTCCATTATGATTTTGGTTTTGGCTTGTTTTGATATTCATTGTAAATACAAGATAATTGAACAACAGAAAAGTGATGGTATATTGCTAGAAATGATAAACAACAACAACAAATGATCATTAGGCTGTATGAAATGGGAATGTATTTGAAGTGAATACAAATGGCCAAATGGAAATGTCTAGTAATCCTGAGAAATTAGCTTTGAAGTGTAGATTTGGGGTCAACTGCTGAGTGGTGATAACTGAAACTCAGAAAGCGGATGGAAGCCTCAAAGATAGTGAATGGGGAAGACTTAAACACCAAGACTTGAATCTTAACAAATGTCCATGACTATTAGGCACCAGAAGGAAAGAGTCAGGAAAGGGTCTTACACGTGAATAGGCATAACAAGTGCAGGTAATGTTAATTATAAAACTGACCTCTACTGACCATTTTCTATGCTAAACACTGTGCTGAATTATTTTCTTGTATCATCTTATTTAGTTCACACAAACCTCTAAAGTAGGTCATCTTATCACCTTCTTCATTTTAGAGATGAGAATGAGAAGCAAATCAGTAAATCGTGATCTGAACTGATTCTCTGAACTATGGGGACTAGAGAACTTGAAGGATGGGTCACTTGAGATGTTCAGAATAAACCTTCCCCGGTTGTGTCACTGACGTGGATTATTCTGAACTAAGGAGGCCCTGAAGACTCATGAGAAACTTTCACCACTTCCTTAACTACTTAGAAGAATGTGAATTGGAGATTTTACCCAGGATTAGGGTTATTACCAGAAATAGCATTTCTGGTTAATTTATATTATATATTGTAAATATATAATATTTATATTGCAATAAATGATAAAACTTTCTGAATAATCTATTTGCATATCAGATATCTGTATTAGCTATCTATAGCATCTTATTACAGAATGTTTGCTCTTTGTCATGACTCATCCTCTCTTTGTCTTGTGAGTTCCCCTTCTCTTTCCTTGAAGCCCTAGGCCATTCCTCATTTTGTCTCACTGTCTTTGACATCTTCATGTCTATGTAGCTTCCTGTAAATATGAAAATATTTTTTTCTTTCACTAATCTGTATGTATAAATTAAGTTATTCCACAGCCCAAGAAGAACCCAGAAGGGTAGGGGGAAAGTTCCCCTTTCCCACATATCTCAAAAAAGAAGGGTTGAAGAACAGGGTCACGTTGCAGAGTTGGCAAGAACTGCAAAGTCTGAAAGAAGATAATTTGATTTTACTATTTACAATTCACTGGTCATGGGAACTACATTTTCAGAAAGGCAGTTCTAACATTAGCCATGTTTCAGAGTGTTGAAGGGTGAATGTCGGGAAAGGGATGAAGATCAATTATGTGCCAGTTATCTCAATAGAAGACAAGAACAGGATGAACAGTTAGGGGCCATCAAAATCCATTATATCTTCTTCCTGATAGGGAAGTAAAGGGAAGAACCTACTACACAGAGAAAGAGGGAAGACTGTGGAATATGGAAAGAAACAATGAAGAGAGTAAGATGCTGATGGAAGCAGGACAGGGCAGAAACAATAATGCAGAAATGAGGCTTGGTTTTTAGGAGGAAGAGGACCAAACTTAAGTCATGCCTTGCTATCTTGTAACTCTTTTTTAGTACACTTCTGTATTCAAAGAAACATCCAATCAGCATCCAATTAAGCAATTGCTTAATTATCCCATTGCTTTACATAACAACTTAAAACTTTGCTGAGTGTCACAAAGATACCAGAGAATTGTTTTTGCAGTGTTAATCCCCACCCACCTTTTTCAGTATCGTGTGAAAGGCATTTACTCCAAGGTTTTTGTTGTATTTCTCTTTTACTTTTCTTTATTATATAAATATATATTGTCTCCTAGACTCTTTCCAATGATTGTCTCACATTTTGCAAATCCCCTACAAGGAAAAGGAGACCAGAAATTAACCTAGCAAGCAAGAAGTCTCCCACTTCATTCTGCTGTCTCTTCAAGTCCAAAAGGAGAGTGAATGATTAAGAACATTATCTATTTCTATACATATTATGTATCTATGTATATATCCATCATCTATCTATTTACATCTGTCCTTGTCACATACAATTAATCTAACGCAAAATGAAAATATGAAAAATAAAAGATGAAAAGGATATAAAAGCGCAGAGTCAAAGGTATGTGGTATTCAAACTTAAGTGAAGTTTGGTTTTTTTTTTTAATATGAAATCTCATCAGATAGAGGAGTTTCTGAGAGACAGGAGCTTTCTTGGTAAATAGAAAAAAAATCATCAGATATCTATACTCAGTCAAGCAGCAATTATTGACCCCAGAAAGTTGAATTTATATATTATTTGTGATGATTAATTGTGTGTCAACTTGACTGAGTTAAAGAAATTCTGAGAGCTAGTAAATTATTATTACTAAGTGTGACTATGAGGGTGTTTCTAGAACAGGTTAGTATTTAAATAAGAGACAGAGAAAAGATCATCCTCATTAGCATAACAGCATCATTCAGTCGAGTGCCTAAATTGATCAAAAAGTTGGAGAAATGGCAGATTTGCTTTTGCGTTTGAGAGGAAACATCCCTCTTGTTCTGCCCTCAGATATTGACACTCCTAGTTTTCAGGCCTTTGAGTGTAGGCTGGAATGATATCATCAGTTCTCCGGGGCCTCTGTCTTACAGATGGCAGATATTAGGACTTACTGATTCTTTTTATTGGAGAGCCCTAATAGTCCATTTAACTAGTCACTCAGCTAGCTTTTGAGGCAGTCAATTATTTCCTTTTTCTTGTAATAAAACTAGATTACATCTAAAATAGAAATCTCAGAAGAGAAAAATAAAAGTTAATCTTTGATCTGAAGAGAAAGAATTAAAGCTTTGACATATTCACTCTTAGATTCATTTACATACACACACACATACTCCATGTATTAATCTACTTGTTTATTTTGTCAAATTATTATTAGAGTATACGTACTATAAATAACCTTCCATTTTCTTTAACAGATGGTGAGCATTTTATACATCTTTAAATATATTCCTACAATTTGCTTTTTACATCTAGCTATGTAGTCATCATTGGATGTTGTCTAAAAGACTAACACTGAGATAGATGCTGCAAGAGTTCTGGTACTGTCATGTTCAGCCTCTCCACACCTCAGTTTCCTGATCTATAGAACAGTAATGATGATAATATCTACTTTAATGTTTCTGTGATAAGACAATGTATTTAAGAAGTTCTTGGAATATAGTAAATGCTCAGTCGATATTAAATATCATTATCATTATTATTATTAATGCTACTAAACTTGCCTTAAATTTCAATGACATCTGTCACTCTGATTTGAATTCCCATATTCTTGGGAAGTACAGAGGATCATGTACTTTATGACACATTAGCATTAATATTGGTTAGAAAGAATCAACTCAGTCTCCATGCATATTAGTTAGGACAAAAAGAAATCTAACTTTACATTTTATTATAGCCAAATACACTCTATCCCCTACCATCTCATCCAAACCTGAGGTAGCCCTTCAATTCAAAATCACTTTTAGGATGAGATTATGTTAACAACATACTATGTACATGAATATGAGCAATTATTTTAAAAGCAACTTAATATCTGAAAAGTTTCATAAGGGTGTTATCTTTCATCAACATTTGGAGAAAGAGGAAAGATATCTTCAGAAGTTCTGGTGCTTTTAAAAAAAATGATAAAAAGATGTAAATTAAATATAATTACTGCAAGAAAAAAGTGTTTGGGAAAATGACATAGATATTGATTGTAAATTCTATATGGATAACTTTTTAAAAACATGTTCCTTTATTTTCTAATTTCTTAAAAAATAAGCAAGTATCTTGTTGCTTTGACTGAAACCTAATAAGTGGAATTTTTAATTTATTTTTAAATTATAGCCTATTTATTTATTTTCTCCTACAATAGACCTCTGTCTTGAATCCAGTTACTTGAACTTCACATGAACTTCACCTTAGCTGCTGAGCCACAGGGGTGTGCTACAAATGGTATGTTTTAAAAAGAAGCAGACAATATTAGACTTCATAGCATGTAAGATCATCTCTTTTTAAAACTGAACACTAAACCAGAAACTTACTTCTATTGCCCCTTCCTTCTAAGCAATCTATAATTCTCAAGAGGGAGTATGGTATAATATTTAATTAGCTTAAAATGGAGAGTTGGAATGTAGTCAAAGGAGCTGTCTTTTTTTTCTTTTATTATTAAAAAGGAAAAAGTATATATAATCCATTGTGGATTGTATTTTGGAAATTGTTAGAAAACTATTTTCTCTCAAGAAATTTCATAAACTATGAATGACATTTGTAGATAAAAAATCAATATTAAATTTGAATTCTCTGAACTTAGCTTTTTAAATGATCCTCAGCAATGGAAGTGTATGCTAATCAAGAAGTACTAATACTCAACTGATTATCCAATGAGCAATGAAGAAAAACTATCTTGAAAGAACTCTGAAACATTATTTTAGTTATTGTGGAGTAAGTGACCAACAATGATTAAGCAAACCATGGTCTTCATGAAACTGCATTTCTTTATATCCTAGATTAAAACAAAATCTCCAGAGTTCTAGTAACTTTCAGGTCAGGTATCCAACACCTTCAGAAACTGTATTATTTGGAAATTTTACCTCATGCCCTCGATATCTGGGGGATAATAGATCCTACTTCCTTTGTCTTTAAAATTAGACTTAGGAGAGCTCTCCTACCTGAATTTGGTGTATGAAAAGGCAGATGATCTACTAGCATTTAAGAGACTAAGTGAACTAAACAAAATAAGGGACAGGAAAACTTATTTTCCAGTGAAAAGTTGACACTTCTTCAGTGTATCACTTAGGATTGATAGGTATGTGAGTGAAAGAAACTTAACAGGAAACATTGACCAGCACTTATTACTCAAGCTGAGTTCAAGAGTCAGGTTAGGAGAAAATGTGATCAGGGCCAATGCTGGAATAAAGCTGCAGAACTGGTCTGGTGAAGACACCACTGGCACCATTGCTCAATTGAGTCATTTTCATTACCACCTCTAGTCCATCTTCAAATCATGCTTTAGAAGACAATTCTCCATGGGATCTTGCATTTTCACGTATCATGCAAGCAGAGGCACTGATTACCTTTTTTTCCAGGCTATTTCCAGGGATATTAGCATAGCAGAAAACTTGGAAGATAGTATTTCCCTTTAGAGCAAAGAGCAAATATGTTTATTGGCCATTTTAAATTTCCATGTTCTTCTATAAAACCAACACTGCCTGTTTAGACATCTATCAGGATCTATCCATGTCACTCCCATGAGAAGTAGGGTCAAGGGAAACTATTGTCTATGCCGATGTACATGCAACTAGATATGCAATGAATAATAGAGCCCTTTGTGTTTGACCCAAGTGTTCAGTGTCTTCTACTTAACCAGCATCCATGAAACTGTTCAAGTGAACGCGTGAGCTTCCAAGTAGGGCAAAATCTCAAACCCTCACAGTTTTTGTACCTTGCGGCTAGAACTGTTCCCATTGCCATTTTTAGAAATTGGAGGCAGCAATTCTAAGGTTAGGAGGCACGTATTTCTAGTTGGTTGATGCCTGGCTATGTGCCCACATCTGAAGTGAAAAGGAGTCTTGGAAATTCAATATTTGTTTTCCTATAGTTTCCATAGTGGGAAAGTCTTCAAACATATCTTGTTTAGAAACACAGGCAAAAACAGACACATGTCCCCTACATCTGTAGTCATTCTTTTGTATCTCAAATTGAGGTTGTATTTAAAGAAAAAAGTCTATACTGTCCCTTGGGACAGTATAGGCTTTTAGTTCTGTGATTCTTAGCAGAGATGTTTGTGGCACTTAGTAAACAACAGACAAGATAATACTCTCAGTAGGATTTGCACTTCTGCCTTCTGTTTCACTTTTCAGTTGGTGTTGTTTTTCATCACTGGTTGACAGAACAATTCAAGACACACCAGAATCCTCAAGAAAAAGAAGAAAAATAAACCAGACTCCAGTTCTTCCTATTATATTCCTCAAATAAGATGGTTTCCTGTGGAGCAGGCATGATTCATGATTGGGATGAGGTAAGTGCTACAGGTGTCCAAGACCTACAGTAACCACAAATGGTACTCAGTCACCACCACCTGGAATAACAAGGAATAGGGCAAGACTGAAGATAAGAAGATTGGCTAAGAGGGTGGTGAGTTGGTGGGAGTGGGGAAGCAGCACTCGGGGAAGAGGGTCCTAGAAAACCATATTCACTGGGAACTAACTGCAGGTTTACATCCATCAACCCTATAGTGTGTATGCATTATTTTTAAGACTAGCATACATATAGGAACATGTGCATGTCATAAACTCAATTATCATAAAGTGAATATAGCTGTGAAATCATTAATCAGATTAAGAAACTGAACACTGTAATATCTCCATCTCTAAAGTACCCTTTTAACTACTATGTCCTTTTCCCCAAAGATATGATTCTAGTATCATATATTGTTTGTTCAAAGGTTATAGAATTATAAGCATACACTTTTCTGTATCTGACTTCTTTGCTCAACATTATGTTTATATGATTTTTCCATACTTTTCATTTAGCAGTAGTCTATTAATTTATATTGCTGCTTAGTATTCCCTTATATTACCATTCCATAGTTGATAAATCTTGGATTGAGTCCAACTTTTGTCTATTGCAAATAATGCTGCTTGAAAACTTTGTATTCTTTGTTATTTGCATTTTGGTCCAGTAGAAATATCCCTAAGAGTAGAATTGCTTGATCATGGGATATTCATGTGTAAAATTTTAGTAGACGCTTCCAACTTTTCAGTGATTGTAACAATTTATACCCTCAACTGCATTAGTGTTAAACTTTAAGGGAAACCAAATCCCTGAAGATGTATGCAATCGCCAATCCTGGGATCATAAAACCTCATGTGATTAACTGAGTTTGAAGGTTGAATGTACATATAAAAAGATATTTTGTTAAAGGAAAGGTGCAGATGGAATAAAGGAGAGTAGGCTGGCAGGCAGGAAGAGAGAGGAAGAAGAAGCATTTTATTAATTTTGATTTAGTTCACATTGGTTTTTTTCCCCCGGACCTGGGACTCAAACCAAGAGGAATGTGACCTTAAGAGATCATTAATTTACCTAAATTCATGAAATTCTAAGATTTATTACGTATTTATTTATTTTGTAAATATATTTGGAGGTGAATGACCTAACCACTGCTCCAACAGAGCACGCCAGGTCTTACATTTCTTAGCAGCAACTGAGTCACCTTCTTCATCAAACAATTATTTCCTTCTGCCACACTTGGTTTTGTCACAAACATTTAGAACCCTATGCAAAGGAAGACAAGAGGCTAGAATTGTTTATATATGCACATATTTGCAAACTATATAAGCTGTGATGCCTTGTATCTCCCGCGCTTTCCTGTTTTTGTAGAACTTGAGAGGTCATACAGGAGGACTGGACAGAGAAAGAAGGCAGTACATGTGATTTCACCATTGAATGCACTCTCTCTGTCCCTTCTCCTGTTTTGTTTCCAAATAAAACCTTATTTGCTCTTTAATAATAGATTGATTTTGGAGGTCAACAGTTTCTTCCTGAATCAGTGCCAAAATTCCTGGGTATGGTCCATTAAGACATAGAATTATAAGATAGGAGTCAAAATTAGGTTCAGAACAGGTTTAGAAATCATAGAGCACAATTCACTAATTTGGTCACATGGTAAGTTTTTTTTAGGGAATGATTTGCATCTTCCTCCCTCCCTTTCTTTCTTCTTTCTCAGTAGCATTGTTAACTACCTAATCACTGTTTTACTTCAAACTAGATGCATACAAAAATTTGAAATGTTTTATAAAGGCTGGCTGATAAAATATTACATAGCTACTAATGGGATTATTTTTCACATACAGCAAATTAATATTTAATAGTTTAGTTCTCTGCATATGTTAATGCTTGTGTTTACAAGAATTTTCAAATATATCTATATATGTATATATATATGTATATATATCCAAGTTCAAAGAGGTCAGAAAAAATTTGCAAAATAAATGTGCAAAAAATTTTAGAAAATCATTAATTTAAGTAAATTAATTATTACTTAATGAATCAGCATAAAATTTCATGTAAACAATTCTGTACTGAATAACTTACTCTAAAAATACAATTTTTGATGGTTTAAAATTTAGAATAATCAATTTTAAACAGTAAAAATTAGTTTGTTTTTGATAGTCTGCTACATAATACTTACTGCAATAAAGTCAGTTATGGGTATGAGCCTTAACTACAAATTACTCATGAATATATAAACTAAAAATGACTTCTCTATTTCCTAAAAAAATTTAGATATTACTCTTCTGTTCAAATTTTGAAGCTTATTACTCAGACAAAAAGTTCTAATGTAGATTTCTTGTTTTTCAATTTTAATTTTCCAGTACTTCAGAATAAAGTTTTGTTTATTTAAGTGCAAAAGTTTGGGTTTTTGGTTTTTGCTATTAATATTTTGTTTTATCATGTATCTCATCACTATTCTTAGTAATAAACTTTCTTGTCAACTTCTGTGTTATAAGAACATTAATGTTTTAAAAATATTACCTCTAGAATAAAATGCTAATGTATATAACACCATTTGCACTTATTCCAATACAGTATGCAGATAATTAAGTTAGATCACTGATGAATCTATTATTCTTTGTGGCTTATTTCCTTTTCCAAAATTATATTCTGTAAGTTTGACTCAGATAAAGTAGTTGAAAACATTATAAATATAACTTTTAAATGAATTTCTTATTAAAAGTAGAATGTAAGCATAAAAATTGATTGAAATGAATAAAAATGATGTAAATATTTTGCAATGCTAACATTAATACTTCAAATAACTGCAAATAAAGAGAACACCAAGACTTGTCTTAAAAAAGTTATTTGTCATTCTTAATTTTTAAGGATTATCAGACACATGCAATAAATAAATTTTAATACAACACATTTCTTCTAAATTATATCCTTAAAAATTATTTCCTCTGTGATAGTATTGAGGCTCAACTAGGATGAATTAAAATTTACAAAGTTGTTAAAGGATTTAAATAAATATCATTGAAAATATATAGTACAATAGCCAATTAATAACATCTCAAATGAAATGCAATATTTGAGTTTACATATTTTTAAAAGTACTGCTTACCTACAAGTTTAATTCTAATTTTCAAAAATGTAGACCGCTATTTTCACTAGTCCTATATCTTAATTAAAACAGGATTGAAGAACAGCATAACATTAAAAATTTCAAAATTATATTTCAGTCATTAAAAATGAATTGTAATAACAAAATATAACTAATGAAATGCTTCAGACTAGCTCAACTAAAAATAGTTATTGTTTTTTATAGCACTTTATCTGGCCCAATAACCATGCTCTAATTCTTACCCTTGGATGTTACACAAATGTTACTAGATTGCATAGAGGAAAAACAAATTAAATTAATGGTTTGGATAAACAAAATTAATAAACTTCTATCAAATATTTGTTAGACTAATGAGATACAAAGACAGTTACTAAAATATCATCACACTCATACATTTGGAAATACATTAAGAATGTATGAGTTTAAAAAAGTGAAAAAAAAAAATATTGATGACCAAGGAAAAAGATCTAGTGTCTAGGAAATTTAGTAGGTCAAAACCTTGGTACCAGCTGTTCAGATACAGGCATGAACCTGTTCCTGCTTCACTGGTTATTTACCAAAGGACTCTTTTAGACATCTTTTAGACCTGAATAGAAATAAGCAGGCAGCCTGACCCCCAAAATGCCAGTTATGAAATGAAACAAACAAACAGATAAACCCCAGCAAAAACTCACAGGACACAAGATTAGGTCTCTCAGTTTGATGGGAGGGGAAGGGAAGGAAAGAAGGAAAAAGGTGGTGGTAAAGGACCCTGGAACTCTGGAGGTTGGTGTGTTGTGAGGTATAGGTTAAGATACAATTTCAGTATCCCAAAATGCATATAGCATTGTGAACAAAGCAAAAAAAAAAAAAAAAGTTTAAGAAAAGTTTCAGGCAAGAATGAAGACAAATCAGCAGGAAAACAGGAAGATAGAGGAAGAAGCACTCTTTTTATTTAATTGTTCATCTTGGTCTTGAACTGAGGACATTGAGATGTACTGCATGTACATTGCATTTGCTGTATGTACTAACCTGCTAGGCCACCTGAATACACCAGGTTTTATGTTTTTAAAAAAAGAGAAAGGAAAAAATGAACGTAGGTTTGCCCTGGTAGTTTAAGCCTTAAACTGGAGGCTGGGGTGAAGACCCTATAAAGCCCATTGATATGGGCACATGACCTGACTCCGAGGGGAGTAGATCAACCAAAAGTAAAAGTGCTTCCTCCTCCTCCCCTCCCTTCCTCCCTTCCTTTCTTCCTTCTTTCCTACCTTCCTCCCTTTCCCAACCTCTCTTTAAAAAAAAAAAAAAAGAAATGAATGTAGCTGTTGAGAGAGTATAGGGATTAAGGTAAAGAATATTCTAGTGTATAAATAGCTTCATTAATTTTTCATGAAAAATTGTAGAATCGCAAACCGAACTTTTCAGATGTAAGTGAAAAATTGCATTTGAAGTCAAATAAAATTCTTACTTTGCCACTGTACTATTTCTCCCCACATTTTGGTACTACAGATTGATGAAAGTCGTCCTTTCCACCCTTTCTCAAGTGGGCCCAGCTTCAGAATAATCTGAAATACAGGTTCCTCAGGTCTACGTCTAGAGATTCTGTTTCATTACCTCCAATGTGAGTGTGAACAATTTACATTTTAGCAAGTTCCCAAGTTATTAGAGAGCCATTATATCATTATGAGAAGGATGATGATAATGACAATGACAGCTCCAACATAGTGGGAGTTTTGTGTGCCCGACTTCAATGGTTCTGGTGCATCTTAAGGAAGGGGAAAACCCAGGGAATTTGCTCAATATTGGATTCCTTCAAAGCATAGGACATAAGGTTCAAATCACTTGTAATTTGATTTTAAAAATAAAGATGTATGCTATTTGTTCTGCTCTAAAAGTCATGTATAACTCCAGTCTGTCAGTTACATTAGTATTTTAAATAACTACATCATTTAGTGGGTTTATAACATAATTGTGGGTGCAAGAAATAAACAGAGGGGTTAAGAAATAGAAAAACACTTCTATGAGTTAGTATGTTAGTGCCTTCTAAAATAGCTATAAATGAAGAACTCGTTTTGATTTTTAAAGGTTTTTAGATGCTGCCATTCTTAATATTTTGAAAGCAATTTTAGAACATTAACATAATGGAATGTTTTATTTCAGGTTAATGACTAGCTCTGTTTACCTGTTTTAATAGATATAGGATTGATAGAAAACAGAAGGAATGTTTTTATTGGATAGAGTGGTACCTACTACAATGGTGGTACCAGCCTGCCTTATTCTGTGATAAATGATTGCTTGAAAAAGTCTTGGACATTACCAAGAATTGGGGGAGTAGACAACTTCTAAAGAGAAAATGTCAGAATCTGGCAAACTAAAGTCTTAGAGCCATGACCTTAACAACAAATTAACTTTAAAATTCTAAAAGCCAACCCTTTATTATAAAATCCCACAAAAAATTAAGACTGTATAACATTCATAGACACAGATACAATGAGCATTAAGTCCCCACAGGTAATGAACATGAGTCAACTCTATTTCTTAAGCCTACTAGCACCCAGAGAAAATTGTATCAAAGTGTGAAGTAGGCAGCATCTTTCATCCTAGGTGAGCATAGTAAACTCCCACCTGAAGAGTATATAGCTTGTCTCATACTATAAACTGGTTTTGCTGCAAAACTGAAAGATGTAATTTGAGCCAGTAGATTTCTGACTCCCTGGAGAGAGAATGGACAGTTTGTAGAAATAAGGTGACTTTATCCTGAAATAGTCACCCAGTGTAGCAAAATTTTTCAAGTAATATAGTTACTTCCTAGTTTCCTTTTCTGTTTTTGTCAAGAAATAGAAATAAAGTTTCTTGTCTCAGATTTTAAAGAGACTCAAAAATTAGGAAAGACATATTGAAGCCTTCCAGAGACTGTGGGACTGTGGGCATTATATTTATTCTCTGTTTCCATTAAAGCAAGATGGTAACAGCTCATTGTGAGAGTGCATGGTGGAACTAGTGCTGCCTAAGGACTAAACAATTAAATGACCTATTTTGAATTTAAACTTACAACAATTTTTTTTTTTTTTAATTTTAAGAGCTAGTTGACCCCATTCCCTCTCCCATTACCATACATTTCTTATTTACTGAGGAATCAAAAACTTAAATTTGACAAGATTTTTTAGGTCTTGGGATTAAAAATCCTATATTAGTGCAAAACAATAATTGTTATTGCAGTTTAACCTCTGAATCCTTAATTTATCCTTAATCCTAGTTGTTTAGTTAATTTTAGGGAAAAAAAATAAAAAAGCATTCACTATGGAAGAAAATTACAGAAAGAAATGGCAGCATGCCCTTGCAGCTCAGGTAGCTGAGGTAGCTAAGATGCAGATTATGTAAAGCTAAAAGACCCAGGGTTGAGACCGAGGTTCAAAGACTTAAAAAGAAAAAAAAAAAGAAAAGAAAAGCCAAGGTTCCAGTGCATAACATTCAGAAACACAAACATTCTAGTTAGCACAAGTACTTACTACTAGATAGCAATGGTCAATATTAAAGTGCTAAAAATCAAAGAAAATCTCTCTATTATTTAAATATGAAATAATCCTATGCCTAAGGACTTTACAAAGGTTTTAGAAGGAAAAATGGCTTTAAGAACGTATCAAGGTACACCCTGGTGGAATAGCAGTTGGGCACAGGCCGTAGACATTCCAACATCCAAAGCCAGCAGGAACACCTAAGATGAACAATTAAATAATATAAATAAAGTATTTTCCCCTCCCCTTTCTTCCTGCTTGCTTGCTTCTGCTCACCTTCATTCCTGTCTCACCTCTCCTTTTTTTTTTTTTAAAAAAAGGAGTGTATTTAAACCCTCTTATTTCTTTTTATTTCTTTTAAAGGAAAGATGCAGACAGTAATAAAGGCGAGTATGAAGAATAGCAGGAAGAAAGAAGAGGAAGAAGTACTTTATTTTAGTTAGCTGTGCATTGTGGTTGCTCCCCTGGCCCTGAACTGTTACGCTTTGGTGAATTTAACTGCTATGCCATCAGGGCTCACTTACCCTCTTATTTCTTACGCTGAGGACTAGTGATCTTCTTGCTAATGATGCTCAAAATCTTTATCTCTAGAACAGCTCTTACTCTAAAATTTCTGATCCAACTTCCTGTTGTTTCTTTCCGCTTAGGTGTGCCATAGACACATTTCTAAGTACAACTCTGGCTCAGACAGATCATGTCTCTCCACCATTTCCCTATTCTTGTTTCTTCTCTTGTTTTGCGTATTGGTGAAAGGTATCAGAATCCACCAAATTTTCTAAGCTAGAAATATGCATGGCATCCTTAATCTGCCATTTTCCCTGTATCTGATATTATTTTGAGAATTTCTGTTATTCCTAACTTCTAAACATCTTTGGACTACTAAATCAGTTAGTACCCAATAAGGAAAACCACACTAATTATTTTAACAGAATATAAGGCATTAGTTAAGTGAGTAGTGGAGGGCTGGAAAGGCAGAGGGCCCACTAAGGTAACAGAGATAATCATCTGCAATATCAGATGACACCCCTTGGACTGGAGAACGAAGAACATAATTTGGGGTTATTAGAATTTAGGAGTTTGAGAGAAGGACCCTGAAATTATTGGGACCCAGGCCTTGAGGAGGGTCTTTGCCTGCTGCTACCACAGGAGCTCAGGGAAAAGGTTGCATCAAATTAAGTTAGAAAAGAGAGACAGCTGATACTGGTACCTCTGACTCATATGCATAGGCTGATTCAGGGAATGTGATAAAAGCTGAACCAATTGTTTCTAGGATGAAGGACAATTGCTGGGTTTATGTTCATAGAATCAGCAAGCATGTCGGAACGAACAGGTGTCTTTATCTCTTAGCCTTGTAGTCTTCCTTGATTGTACCCTATTGTAAGCACTAATAGGAGGCCAGTGGGGTGGGGGGGGAAATGTCGCGTACAGAGTTCTAATGTCAGTGTCACAGAACAAAATACAGAGAAGTATTTTGCACCAGGAGAGATAATAGCTGTCAAATATCAAAGATAAAACAGTTTAATGTTTCAAATAAATTTGCAATATTTTATTTAAGGAAAAACAACTTGTAGTTTGGGGGATTTCAGTGTCACATGTGTGGAGCATTCTTCTTGAGGGATGTTTGAGCAAGGGCAGAATTTATAGTGTCAGAACCAGCAAGCAGTCCTGACTAGGAGGTAAGGGATTTCCTAATAAGGCTAAACAGTCAATCAAAGAATATGGAAAAAGTGGTTGGCTTTAGCTGATTGATCCAGATTACATATCTGACCTTATTCAGGACAAGGAAATCATTATAGATTTTTGGCAGTTGAGATTGGCACACTGAATATATTGTATTTCTGGTGAAGCGTATCATTTACAAGGAGACAGAAGTTTTCTTAGTTTCCACATGCTGACTTAGCATGCTGGACAGGAACAACTTCATCTAGGAGCTAGAAATGTATTTCAGCAATATCTAATAATGCACAGAGAACAAAGCCTTTTATTTCTGCTTCAGAAACTCTAGTATTCATCTTTTTCTCTTTATCTTCACTTGCTTTCCCACTCTAGGCACCGTTATCTCGCAGCTGACCTAGTGCAATGGTCTCCTAACTGGTCTTGCTGTTTGCTCTGTGGTCTGTCTCAGATCCACTCTCCATCCAGAGATGACTTTATTATATAATTTAAATTCTTCTCACCATTCTCTTTTACTTAAATATCTCTAATGGGATCTGTTAGACAATGTAGCAGGTCAAGATCTGAGTAAAACACTAGGTTTTATGAACCACTCTGTTAAGTTCTACTGAACTTTCTCAGGAGTAAGTCTTTGGGATTCATCTTGAGAGAGTCTTTCCACATGGGCAGTCAGATGCAATTCAGTTGAGTTTGGCTACATTCACCGTCAGTATTAAATGGACACAGTTCATTTTCAGACTGTAGTGTCTGACTCAAATATTATTTCTTGACAGAGAGCAATTTTGTATGAAAGGGTTCCCTGGAATTTCTTTAACAAGCCTATGTCTAATAAATTCAGAAAGATATATGTGCCCCATGTTTATTGCAGCACTATGTACAATAGTCATCAAATGGAAACTACCTACGTGGCCATCAGCAGATGAATGGATATAATAAGTTAGCATATTTGAACAACGGAATACTCTATAGACCTTAAAATGAAACCCCGCAATTTATGACAACATGGGTGGAACTAGAGGTGATTGTGCTAAGTGAAATAAGTCAGAAAGAGAAAGACAGATAACTGAATATTCTCATTCATATGTGGAATATAAAGAAACAGTGAATAAACAAAACAAAACAAAAATATTTGTACTCTGACTATGAAACTGAGGTTACCAGAGGATAAGGGGTAAGGGATGGGATCAAAATGTAGTGGAGGGGGGGTCCAATGTATGGAGGTAGTGGACTATTTTTTAATAGTTTGGTGATGGGTGTGGTGTGTTATCATACATTTGTTGAAGAGTGGACCTGAACATCCAAACTTACATTATTTTGTAAATCCGTTACCTCTGTTAGATTCCCTAGAAGGTTTGGACATTTCTTGGTTCAGGAACATGGAAAGAGTGACCCAGAAAACTCTTTGAGGATTCAAAAAATTTATTTTCAATGTAAACTCAAAGCAGGCTAGCTCACTAAAGGAATGCAACACACAGGAAAGGCTGTTGGCTATTTTTATAGGAAGGTGGGTATAGTTGCAGGCCCTAAGGACTAAAGGAGGCAGGATGGGCTTTCAGATTCAGGGATTGCACTGTTACAATTCAGAGTTAGGGAGGAGGTGTTGTTTATGACTAGCTGAGACAAAGAGTTTGTTAAGAAATCCATTAAAATGTTAATAAAAGACATTAGTCTAAAAAGTGAGGATCCTTACTAGAAGAGATTGAGAAAAGGGCTTAGGACCTGGCACCACCAGAAAAGACTGAGACAAAGGCTAATGGAGAATCCTGCCCAAATGCCACACCACAGAGCCCCCAATACGAAGTGGCATCACCCTTACCTTTCCATGGTCGCTTGTCCTATCAACCTCAAAAATATGAATACATCTATTTAACAGTACAGTACATATTTTTCTTCATGGTGACATATGGATTGCTCAATTCAGTTCTGATTAATCCATTTTTAAGAGAAATATCCATTTACTGAAATATGTTTAAGGAGAACAATAAGAATTGTAAAGAGACTGAAAATACAACAAAAGAGGATTAGTCAAAAGAGCTGATGCTTACAATAGAAATTTTCTTCAGATACCTAAAGAGGCTTGAAATTATTCCCTGTGGAAACAATAACTAAGAGTCTCAGAAACCATAAATTGTCATACTATAAGGAGGATAATTTTAGTAATTAAAGCCAAGTGAAAAGAATAACAAAGGAATATGTTATCTAGATGAGGAAGGAGTGGGTATTTCTGACCAAAGCAGCTATCTCAGTTAAATGTTAAAAGTTCATATTCACTACATTAAGACAAGGAAGAGTAACAAATAGGAAAATGAACATAAAGTCATTGCCATTCCATCAAACTCCTTGCATCATACTTAGGACTTAGGCTATTAAATAATGGACAACCTAGTACCTTAAAAAGTTAAGTCCGACAGCAAGGTAGAGTAGATTAGGGGAAGTGTGCAAGATAAGAAACAGGGAAACCAATTAATGGTGACCATGATCAGATGTAACCATGTCTATCTTGCTTATCATTGTATTCAGAGTATCTGCTGTTGTATCTGCACATGGAAGTGCTTCAATAAATATCTATCAAATAAGTGAAGCCTCAAAAACAAAAACAAAAACAAAAACATGTTTACCAGACTCCATTATGACAGTATTTCACCATGAGAAATACCAGAACATGTCATCTCAAAATATGCCTCTTTGACATACGGATTGTTTTGAACTAAAGGCCATGAGAATTAGCAAATGCAGGAAAAGCTCTAAAAAGAGGTTATCAGTTTTCTTTTTGTAAAGGACTTTTATATTTATAGAGAAACTTTCTATTTATAGAGGATGCTTGACAATGTTTATCAATAGAGAATGTACTAACAATCCTTACGTTCGTTTATAAGACTTTTCCTAATCATCTTCCCATAACTTAACCTGTTCTTTTCTCTGACCCCCCACCCCAAGCCCCATGCTCCTTTTCTTTACCCTTCTATGGTATATAATACTAAATTCTAAACATCCTCTTTGCCATACAAATTTCTGAGTTTTCTCTTTACATATATGAAATGTACATGTTATTAAACCTCTGTGTTTTTCTCTTGTTCTATCTTTTGTTACAGAGACTCAACTCAAAACTCAGAATGGTAGAAGGAAAAAGAATATTTTTCTCCTGTACAACAATATTCTGTTTGTTGACATCAACCCAAAGCAACCAGCTATTCCAACCACACATAGGATTTATGAACCTGAATTTCTGGAGAACCCTAACCCTCTCCACCCCAGTTCTGGAGAGCATTCCCCTCCCTTTTTCAGAAGGAAGATACAAAACGTGTTGTGTCCCATTTCTAGACTCCTGACTCATTTAAATAAGGTTCTAAATAAATTCACACAACCTAGCACTATAATTTATCAAGTTCTCGTCTTTCATCTTTATTTCTCCTGTTGAGGGTTTCTTCACCTTAGCACTCTTTTGAAAAGGAAAATTATTTGCTGTGAGAGTGTCCTATATACTGCAGGTTATTTAGTAGCATCCCTGGCTTCTACCCTCTCTTCACAGTAACATGCCCCCACTCCTGGTTGTGACACCAAAAGTCTACAGACATTGGCAAATGTCTTAATTTTTAGTTGTCACATGTGCTTTTTGTTAATGTAAGTATGTACCATGCAGTATTTCAGAAACATTAAAATTTGAATTTAATTGAATACCTTTTATTTATGGCAGTCCTCCTTGGGAGCAAAACTATTCCTGATTGAGACTCAATGGTCTAGAGTTAAGTGTGTTTACCAACTGCAATGAGTCAGTTGCTTTTTTATTATGCTGTGTGTGTGTGTGTGTGTGTATGTATGTTTTATCCCCAGCCCCAGGACTTGAACCTGGGTCAGGAGGTTTTACATGGCCTATATCTTAGCTATCTTACTGGCCTGAGCCAGAGGGATTCACATTATTGGTATGCTTTTATAGTCAATCCTACACTGTAAGTTCATCTTGCATAATTGTAATGAATACTGTGCCTTTAGAATTACATTTAAGGGGGAAAAAATAATTTTCTCTCTATTCTTTTAGATTCTGTGCCCAAAGACCCCCTTAATAAAAGATAAACAAGTGAAAAAACCCAGAAGTTTAATTGCATATATATTTTCTATATAAAAGGGAGCTAGCCAGAAAAAAAGAGTGAAACTCCTTGAAAAGGTTGAAGTTACCACTGTAAACACCATCTCCAGTTAAGACAAAAGAAAGGTATGTGTGGAGCGGGTGGTCTGGGAGGTCCCCTGAAAAAGCATTTTAAGGCAGGTTAAGTTGTTATTCAGACTGAAGTTTGAGGCTTCTCCATTTGATGTGGGGACAGCATAGTTTAAAATGTATAGGGAAGCTTGCAGATAAATTAACTGGCAAAATCTGAGACTTCTAAGAGCAAAGACCCAGAGGGCAAGGACCCCACCTTAGCAACTTGGGTCTAGGCCTCAACCATGGATATTCACCTCATGTTTATTCCAGGTAACCTGAACATATCCACCAAGGAAGAAACCCCCACCCCTCATATATATTCAAGATTCCATTTTGCCTGTGTGAGAGGCAGGCAGCACACGTGCATTCCCTTGATGTGACTTTCCCAGCCTGAAGGGAGTATAACCTCTGTTTCTGCTTTTAATGAATTTACTGTGTGGTCCTGACAGAATGGCACTCTCCACAAATTCTTTCTGGACGGAACCAGCGCCTCCTAAGTGTATCTCAGTTCACCCTCCCCCACATCACACTGATTAGTTTCAGGAGATTTAAAATCATCCTTCTCTTCCTGATACTAAAAGGGAGACACTTACAAATGGAGGTGGCCCGTATAATATAAATGTCACTTCAAGAAAGATAAATTCTGCTCCATCTTTAGGGATATTCCTGTGTGTCCATTTTCTCAGAAACAAGTATTATAATATCTTCTAAGTTCTTTTTCCCACTGCCTAATGAAGATCTAGGCCCATAGAAACTGACAAAGAAATTTATTCCTTGGCTAAATTGGGAGAAGGGACCACTCCCACCCATCTCACCAGGCATATAGGCAAAGATTATATGGTTTTTGCTAAGAGTAGAGTGGTGCTTGAGTTGCTGACATCTGCAGACTTCTGGAAGAGGGACAGAGTTTTTCATGATCAGGGAGTTATGCCTACTTTTGGTCCTAATTTGGTTTGAACAAGAACTGTCATGATGGGAATTTAATAAGTTTTTCTTTTTGACTCTTTGTCTCATCTTTGCTTCTATATAATAGCCTCATTCCCAGCTCTAGTCAATTCCTAAGATTCCCCTCCAGCACATCATGGAGACAAGATAGTATAACTGCTGTCAAATCTATGATTGTAAATTCCATTACCTTTTGTAACCTCTCCAGTTAAGAATCTCTTGTGACTAATTAGAGGAAGATGAGGTTAATGGTTAGAGAGTTGATTCATGGCACATCTTTGTGGAGTAGTGGTTAGGTCAGCTGCCTCCAAAGGAGTGCAGTTCACATATATCCCAGAGTCCCAAGTTTGCCTCCCAAGTCCAGGAGGAGCAACCAATGTGAATAATTAAATAAAAATAAAGTGCTTCTTCTTTTGCTCTCTGTCTGCCTGTCTCATTTTCATTCCTGGCTGCACCTTTCCTTTAAACATAAATAAAAGAGTTGACTCATGTTAACGGACTAAACTAATTCTTGGCTCTTTGACTCATCTTAAAATGACTCCACAGTTCAGCACCATAAATATTAGGTTCCTCTAAAGATTTGGGGATTCTTTTTTTTTGGTTTTATTGGTTTTGGGAGCTGTAGAAGGAGTGACCCAGAAAGCACTTCAAATATCCAGAAGAGTTTACGTGGAACTTTGAAGTGGCAGGCTCACAAGGAGCAGGCCAGCCTTGGAGGCAGGGCTTTTGGCTATTTTATAGGAGGGTAGAAGTAGTTGCAGATAGAAGACAGTGTGGGCTTTTAGACGCAGGGTGTGATGTTGCGGGCCAAGCAAGCAAGGAAACGGGACATCAAGGTTTTTTTCCTGCCGGAAGTGACTCAGTGAGTTCACATGCAAAAGTTGAGCCCCAATCATGCCGAGGCTCCATCTTTTATACTTTCCAGTTGGTGCAGCACAATGCTATTTCCATATATGGTTACAAAAGATTTCATTGGTTACATCACCTATAGAATAGTGTACGTGTCAAGTCTCTCCTTGCCATATCGCTTCTGTACATTTTCAAATTTCTTCTATCACATTCCCCACTTACATGCTCGGACCTCTTCAGGGTCAAAGAACATCATTTTGATCTAAGGGTTTATGCTTCCCCAGCATCATCACATGAGCAAAAGTTTTTCTTTCAACTATAGCTTCTATACTTCTAGTAACTGCTCGGAACACAAAGGGAATTAAGCAAGGTAGAATTAGGCATGCTCCCATGATGAGTAACACAGTACCAATCAATGTTTTGAAGCTCCCTAAGGCTGAGAACCAACCACTGAACAAGGTATTGGGGTCTCAGCTTTTTCACAATTGAATGGGGTCGTGTGCAGTTTTTGCATTCTACTTGTGATTTCTTCTATAACTTTTCCTTTCTGAAGGAGGGCTGCTGTTTCTGCTATCTTCCAGGTGGCCCAGGAAGCACAACTCCAGTAAGGACAATACTACCAGTCTGGATCACGGCAACCACTCCATATTGTAGCATTTCATAGGCACATGTACTTGTTATTTGACTTGTAAGTTCTCTCCTAGTCTAAGTTACCATACATCCTTGGGAATGGCCCTATATCTTTAACTATGGCTGTACATACATGACAGAACGCGGACATTGGCTTTGAGGGATCTAAAACCTGAGTGCTGTTAGAGTACCCCCTTGATGGTAGCTTCTGACTTCCAACCATTGTTCTTCAGGTTGGTAAACTGGGTTAAAACAGGTATACTGGCCTTCATGGGAACAGATAGAGTAAGTAATCTTGTTGGACTCACATGACCTCAATATTTTTCCTTGGCATGGATAATGGATATGGAAAATTAAGTTTGGAGCCTGAATGAGTTGTTTGGATGCATTGGTTACAGTCTTTAGTCTTTGACCCTTCCATGGGCCAGGGCAAGAATGCAACATCTGCTAGAAACGACGGGGCACTCATGAATTATGCCCATCAGGTGGTGGAGACGCTGATCCTCTGAATCTTCCACCACGCATAGACTGGTCAGCCTCTGGAGTGACAAGGGCAGGTCTGTCGCTTCACTATCTGTGGCTCCCTGCTGGTTCCCGGAGGGCAGCATCCAGGGTCAGTCAGGAGGTGCATAGTTGTTTTCGATGGTCACTTTGCAGGGATGAGCCAGATCAGGAACACATGTCAATTTGAGCGATGGAGGCTTTACTCAGCTGTGATGAATCCAGGGAGCTATTTCTGCTACCTTGACTGATTGTCCCTTTAGAGTCCAGTTCATTTGCTCTGCCTTTCCTGAGCTTTGGGGTTGATAGGCTGTATGTAACTTCCAAGTAATTCCCAAACCTTTTGCCACCAATTGTACCACCTCAGCCACAAAGTCTAGCCTGTTGTCAGATCTGATGGTGATTGGAATTCCAAAATGGGCATGATTTCTTTTAATGAGCCACCTCTCAGTGCTTTTTTGTTTGTGTTGGAAAAAGGCTTCTACCCATCTGGAGAAAGTACAGATGAAGACAAGTAGGTACTACAATCTTGGACTCAGGGCATTTCAGTGAAGTCCACAACTAAATGTTCAAATGGGATTCCTGTGGTGGTATTCTTGGTCTTTGTTGGGGATTGTTTTGAGCACACAGTTCACATCTTTCACAGTTAGCTCAGGTTATGCTAGAGAGTTTTGGGATGTAGAAGTATGGGTCTATTGTAGCCTCAAGGGCAGTTCAGCCGACATGAGTTCCCTCATGGAAATGTTTGATGAAAGCAGAGCCAGAGACTCAGGGGTGACTATCCAGTTGCCTGCAAATTTCCAGCATTCATCTGCCGAGAAGTTTCCCTGTTTGCTTTTGAACCATGCATATTCTTGTTGTGAATTCTTTGGGTCCCATTTGGCTTAGGGACTGGGAAACAGAGTGTTGGTCAAGATGGCAGGGGACTTGGGGTGTGGGATGACTTCCCTTGAGGGCCACACTCTTTGCTTCTCTATCTGCTTTTTGATTTCCCCAAGTCATCATGGTATCACCGTTTTGCTGTCCCCTGCAATGCATAACAGCTACCCTCTTTGGTGTCCATTCAGCATCTAACAGTTCAAGGATTTCTTTTCCATATTTAATGTCTTTTGCCCCTGAGTTGATGAGACACTTTTCTTCGTAGAGTGCCCCGTGGACATGAAGGATAGTGAATGCATTTTTGGAGTCAGTGTAGATGTTGACTCGCATTCTTGCAGCAAGCTGGAGGGTCCAAGCTAAAGCAATGAGCTCGGCCTTTTGTGCTGAGGTGCCCCCTGGCAATGAATTGGTCTCAATAACAGAAGTTAGAGTCACTACTGAATATTCATCAAAATGCATTCCTTCCCTGACAAAACTACTGCCATCTGAGAGTACTCAACATCTGGGTTACTGAGAAGTTGGTCAGGTCTGGCTGGCTAGAGAAAACTTTGTCCATAACCTCCAAACAGTCATAGTCTGGGGTTCCTGGACCCACAGGCAGCAAGGTAGCTGGATTTAGAGTCTTAACCACCTCCAGCCGGATACGTGGGTTTTCAAACAGCATGCTTTGGTATTTGTCTATTCTGGCATTGGTCTGCCAGTAATTTCCCTTGTACTCCATAAGAGTTAGGACCAAATGGGGGACTCGAGCAGTGAACTCTTGTCTTAAGGTGACTTTGTCTCGTCAACCAAAACAGCCATGGCCACGAGGGCCCACAGGCAGGGTGGCCAGCCTTGGGAAACAGTGTCCAGTTGTTTGGACAGATATGCCAACAGACAATGCCATGAATCGAACATTTGGATTAGCACTCCAAACGCTGTTCCCCTGTGCACGTGCACAAACAGGAAGAAAGGTTTTGCTCTATCTGGCAGTCTTCATGCTGGAGCATTGGTGAGGGCCTGCTTAATTTCCTTGAAGGGATTTTCTTGCATTTTTTCCCGTAACAAGAGCTGTTGATATCCCCACTTTGTGACCTCTTAAAGGGGTTTTGCCATGAGGGAGAAATTTGATATCCAGATTCAATGAACCCTGCAGCCCCAAGGAACTCATGGACCTGCTGTTGGGTTGTGGGGGTGGGAATTGAGTAGTTTTCATTTCCCCTGTGACAAATGGAAACTGAGATATTTGGCCATTGCTTGACAGATCTGGGCCTTTTTTCTGGGGTCCTTATACCCAGCTTTCCACAAAAGAGAGAGAAGTGCATGAGTTCCCCTGAAGCAAGCCCCTCCTGTCACTGTCCTGCTAGCAGAAGATCATCAACGTATTACAGAAGTGTGCATCCATGCTGGTCCACCAGGAATGACTTTCTTCTGTTCCTGCTTTTGAGTATTCCAGGGTGACTGGCAAGGCTGAAATATTCCGTACTTCAGGAGTCACTCTAGGTGCTTTTGGATACCAATCTGAGCTTTATGGGGAATCAAATATTGCAATTCTACCACTACTGGGGGTATATTCTGGGTGAGTCCAGATGGGTTTTTCTCGGCCCATACACTGGGGATTTTAAAGGGGAGCTCTAGGGTTTCCTTGAGTTCCTCTTTAAGATTATAGAAGCACCATTCTTCCTCTCACGGAACAATGAGGGTCATAATTTTTACCTCAGGTTTGCCTAGTTTTAAGGCAACCTGGCCTTTTGAGAAGAATGTAATTTGTACTTTTCACTTCCCAAGCAGATCTCTACCCATTAATGCAATTGGGCAACTGGTGGAGGGTATAGAAATTCATGCATCGCTCCATGACCCCCGAGATCACAACTGAGGGGAAGCAGGAAGGGATGTCGAGTCCAGCTTCCAGTGGCCCCTACAATAGTTGCATGTTTCTTTCAAGAAAGGGATTATAGGCTGGGTCACAACTGAATGTCCAGCACTGGTGTAAACCATAAAGTCGATGGGGTTGGCCCCCCAGTGTTATTCAGACCATGGGCTCCAGTGGACCTGTCCTAGTCTTCGTCGTATTCCCCAGAGCAACCAGTTCCACAATGTCCTCCTCATGAGGGTCGGCCCATTGTTGTGCTAGTTGGTAAAGGCAGTGGACTATGTTTCCCCTTTCCTTTTGCCAGGGAGACTCCTGGAACTTTCCAGACCACTGAGGGCATTCGTTTTTCCAGTGACTTATTTGGCGACAATGGGTACACTGATCTCTTCCCAAGGCAACCCAGGGCGTCGTCGTGTGAGCTCTGCTTGGCTCCTTCCTTGACCTCTTGCCTGGCCCCGTCTCATTCCCTGTCTGGATCAGTCGGACTGCTATACAAGGGCTAAGGCGAGTAGATCCAACTCTTTTCTCATTTTCCAATTAGCCTCCTGCTTGGCCTCTTGGTCCTGGTTTACCTTTGTGGCCACTTCCAGGAGCTGGCTAGCATTCATCCTGGCAAACCCTTCTAATTGTCTAGGACTTTCCTCTGACCCCTGGAGAACTTCTGAGATTCTACTCATATTCATGGCCTTTCTCCCTCCTTCCTTTGGACCATTCAGTAGGGCCTGCTGGTATCACTCAAGGCTTTGGAAGTCTAGAACATGTTTGTGGGTCTGTATAATAGACTACACTAAGTCTATCATAGCCTGAGGCTTTTCAGTACAAGGTAGAGTATGATTTTTCCAGTTCAGGAGATCAGTAGCTATGAATGACTGATATATGAAAGTTCGCTGTCCTCCTTGGACCCTGCCGATCATAGAACATGGGTCCACAGGTCTCCCTAGAGGCATTTGCAGTGTGCCTGAGCACCTGGGAAAACAAGGGATGCCACTAACATCATCCACGTGCCTTTCTCCAGGGGGATAGGGCATTACAACTGGTGGGTTCGGAGTAGGCATGGAAGCTGGTGTACTGGGTGAGACTGTACCTGAGGGGGAGCTAGGAGTTCCCAGAATGGTCGTTGAAGGTGGCATCTCTCCTGAATGCCTTTCTTCCTTCTGGGATGGAGCCGAGGGTGCTGGAATGGGCGCGGCAGAGAGTGGTGGGTACAGTGGTGCATATGCCAGGGGGTATCTCTTCAGGCTCAGCTGCCACTATGGCCTTTTGTAGACCTGGTCTGTACTTGGAAGTGGCTGACATATTAGCTAGCATGATTTCACTGCTTTCTTCTAAACACCTTTTTAACCATCTGGGTAGAATGAGGACCATATTTTGCCAACTATCAATGTATGGGAACTGATCAGGGTGCCCTGGTTCTCCTACAATCACATGGTTCACACCATTAATCACATCTCTATCCAAGGACCCCTCAGATGGCCACCCAACTCCAAAAATGGGCCATTCTAGTTCACAGAGGGTCTTCAGTTTGCCTGGGGTCAATTTAACTCCATAATCCCTAGAAAATCTTTTTTGAAATTTTCAGTCATATACTCTTAGGGTGTAGACTTGCTTTGACTTCCACCCATTTCCTCCCCTTAATGAACAGCAAGACAGAAACACAAGGGAAGAGAGTTTTGAGGGAGAGGTAAGGGGTCCTTTCTCCTGACATACAAGGAGAAACATATTGGTGACCTGGATGCAGTCACCCATCTAGGAACTGCACCTACACAGGGTCCGCACTTGCTTTGTAATCAAGCTACAACTCAATCACACACATTCATACAACATCTTCACCCCCGTCCCCAAATACCTAACAGTCATGGTTTTGTCCTCCTCTGGGAGTACTCGGGTGACTCTGGGAGGTGATCAGGCTCCCCTTCTGTCTCCTCAGGACAGGCCTACCAAAGGAACCCATGTCTTACCATTTTTACAGGTGGTGCTCCCTATATTAGTTCCTGAACCTTTCCTCTGTGCTACCAAGGTCCTCACCCCAGAGCACTGGGAATGTGGCTCCCTTCACCAGAACAAAGGTAGGGGCAGTTCTCCTGGCATTCTAAGGGTTGAACTCTGGCGAAAGGAGGTGAAAACACTGTTTCTGATTCCTGGCCCATGCACCAGAGAGACTGCAAGCCAGCAAGCAAGGAAACAGGACACCAAGGTTTTATCAGGAAGCAAGGTTTATGCTGGCAGCAGTGGCTCAGCATATTCACATCCAATGGCTGAGCCCCGACTGTGTTGAAGTTGTCTTTCATACTTTGCAGTTAGTGCAACACAACCCTTTTTTCATATATGGTTACAAAGAATTTCGTTGGTTGCATCGCCTATAGAATAGTATACGTGTCAAGTCCCTCCTTCTTGCCATGTCACTTCTGTACATTTTCAGATTCCTTCTATTACAATAACACTGCTGCAATTCACTCAGAACCCAGAGACAAAGAGTCTGTTTAGAAATGAAGATGTTAGTATAAGACGTTAGTTAAAACAATGAGGATCTGTATCAGAAGAGACTAAGAAAAGTGCCTAGGACCTGTCTCAGCCAGGAAAGACTGAGACTAAGGTCAATGGAGAATCCCACCCAAGTGCTACAAAAATGGAGCCCTCAGCACAGAATGGCATCACCCTTCTCTTTGGGGGGCCCTCGTCCTATCATACAGATGTCAACTTTTCATAAAAACTTTTGAGTTCAGTCAGAGAGGAAAGAACCTGTAGAGTAAAGCAGCAACCTTAGCAGAGAGGTAATGAGAGTTCTGTTCACACACATTAGTCAAAGAGGTTACTAAAGAAGGTAGAAGTGGGTATCAAAAGAAAAAAAAGTGGTGTGGGACATCGATGGGACCCGTTACTGAATTCCTGGAAGTTGGCAGAGGAACCTGGAAGGATGCCAAGTGTGGGCCTCAGGATTAATGGGCCACCAGCCTGGCCTTGGTGAAACCTGGTCCCAGGAGGGTCTGTCTGCTTCCTCAGTCCCAACCTGTTTCCTTCTCTCACCTTCCTAGTCTTTGCCCTGTGTGTTAGTTTCTTCAGTTCAAGTCTCCATAACAAATTTCAGCATCACTCGCTATGTTGCTTAAGAAAGCTTTATTGAAGGAAAAAAAGAAAAAGCACTCATGAGAGTAGCAGTGCACCCTTGTGGAGCAGCAGTTTGATCAATCGCCTTCCATGGACACAGGTCACATACTCCTGGTTCAAGTCTTGGCCCAAGGGAAAACAACCAGTGAGAACAACTAAAATGGCAATAAAATAAAATTCTTCTTCCTCTCTCCTCAAGTCTGTCTAATTGCTTCATTCCTGCCTGCACCTTTTCTTTAAAAAAAAAAAAAAAAGAAAGAAATAAAAGAAGAGAGCAGTGAAAGAAAGATAGGGAAGAGGAGGCAGGTTGTGACCCCCAATCGCATATAGGCCAGTTATTGGGGAACTATTTTGTTGATTTGTCTTTTCTAGTCTGACCTATCTCTTTTGCTGATTAACTGATCTCTTCCAATCTTGCCTTATGTAGGTATTTTTATTTGATTGCAATCCTGTTTTTCAGCTTCAGCTCCCCATGCTGTCCCTTTCATAAGGGGTTACAAAAGACTGGCAGAGGAGTGAGGCAATCAGTGGAAAACAGCAATGCTTAAGTCATTGCAGAAGACACTTCAAAGTCTTAAGAAACTAAAATGCAAAATCCAACCTAGCCAAAGAGGAAGTGAGCTGCAATCAACGTGGGTGTTGTAAACTTCCAGTTCTTGCAGCAGAAGAATTAGCTAATTCTTAAACTCCAGGGAGGTTGGCTCCACATAGTAAAGAATGTAATCCTCCTTGTAATTGTTATAGATTAACTCATTATGTCCTACTGTGAAGTAGGAAGCATTTCTAGGTAGAGGCCTTGGATCATGGCCCCCAATTTGGGGAGTAAAGCCCTTACCTAATTGTAATAATTACAACAGTTGGCTTGGGATGAATTTTTTTCCCCCAATGGCTGTGTGTGGGGATGTTTTTCTGAGAATGTTTAACACTGCTGTGACTGTATTCAGAAAAAAATATGTGAATATTTGGTATTATATTTATTGTCTAAGATGTTTGTGATAGTGAAGATATTTGACATATTATCATATTTGACTAAGTGACCTGGTAATTCCACGTAAAGTGTATGATAGAATAATTTATTTTAGACTCATAATTTTTAAACTGACTATTATAAAAATAACTTGGCTAAGTTTATAAACAGTATTAGAATGTTAAGATAACTTAAGGTAAATTATGTTAATGAGTTTAATATACTTACGAGATTGTTTGATTGCACCAGTGAGACCAGGAATTCCTCCAGAAAGAATTCACAGAGACGCTTGATTGCCAGCACCATGTGGAAAGTTTATTAGAAAGAGCACAGAGAGGATAAGCTCTCTGAGAATTGGAAGGCTACAGAAGAAAGAAGTATATGTTAGGGAATTCCATATATACCCAGGGGATGGAATTCCTTTCTTGTTGAATGTAACCAGGGACTTGGCCATGAGTTACTGCCTAGTTAATTTCCTGTTTACACATCTGCAGATCTGTTTTGTAGTTTTTAAGGTGACCCATTTTTTTCTCTTATGCTGTCTTTCATCAGTTTAAGTAGCTGGGAAAATGGTCATTATTACAAGAACTAAAATACTTGAAAAGAAAATATAAGTATAGTAATGTTATAGGTGCTTGTTTAAATCTAAGATAATTTAGCTAAGTAGGATGTAAATGGGAATAATGTTTCAGTTTATTTTTTGTCAATTTGAGTTGCTCTGAAAGTGATTAAAGATTTAATACCTAATATAACAGCAGTTTCAGCCTCTCTCAAGTGGAAATTTATATTTTATTTGTTGTTTTCCTATTTCTTCTGTTTATGTTACTATATGCTTTTGGGGGTGATGAAACTCAGTCTGTGTATATTTCAGATCACACCCACCACCAGAGTCTAGTGCCTTCCTCCAAAAGTGGAAATTTAAACTAACTTATTTGAAATTTCTGAGTCAGCACTACAAATATCACTCTTATTACTCGAGATGATAAGACATCCTTATCCCCCTCAAACTTTCTTTTGTTTTACTAATTAACCTGTCCCTCTCTCAGACCTTAATATACATATATGCTTGAGTACCTGAGTTTGGTGGCCTGCAGTCTTTCTCAATAGCCACTGAAAACCAAATTTCAGTTAGGAAATGTCCACAGCACAGTCCTGGGTTTTGAACCCTGATTCCATCCTGCCAGTGTGAGAACTTTGCTTCCTGCTTTCCAAATGTTACTACTGGCGTAGCAAATATGACTCAGAAACCGGTTCCTCAGAGTTGTAACATTAGATGATGCACCTCACTGATGGTAAACTAACGCCTTTGTTTCATGGGCTGGGCTCTAGAAGGTGTACTGCTGGCCGCATTGCTGGGAGGGCACTCGGGTGTGGAAAGAAAGGATCTAGGTTTTTAGGAAACTTTCTCTCAGTCAGGAAGGATTTTGATCAGAAAAATCTCCAGAAGACTCAAGAGGCTGTAGTGGTGAAGCAAGTCTGTGAAAAACTAGCATGGGCATCTTGTACTCTGAGGTATGTCACCTATCTTAAAGTAAGATTTCCTAGCTCTTAAACATGGCTTATTCTTTTCACATGTCATTCCCATACCTGGTAATGTGTCTCCTTTTCATCTCTTTAGCTTTCCATGTGAAGATTAAGTCAAATTAAGTCTGTGTGCTAATCTTTTTGCTATTTTTAATGTTTTAAGGCAAATTACTTTGCATTTCTAAAGTATAAGTTAGATATAAAAAGAGAGATGTGATTCATATTTTGTGATGTCTAAATATTTGCAAGAGTAATTTGAACCTTGCAAAATAAAGTTTGAGTTAGACTTTTCTGATATCAAACATCCAGAGGTAAAGTGAAAATTGTACCCAACTGGATTTTCTAAACTTACAAAAAAATAGACCAGTTGTTCTATGGCAATACCACGGAGTAATACTTTTCAGTTTGGCATTTGAAAAGGGAATTCATATATAGTAATTATTAATTGAAACTTTTCCTATGGGAGATAAAAAGAATCTATTTTTGGTGTTTTCAAATTTATATCTGATGGATACAGAAATGCTTTCCTCTGTATTCAAAGGAACCTATTGGAATCAAATAGATTTTTAATAATGTTTCAAAGGAGTACAAGAGAGTAATGTTTAAACAAGAGCAGATGTGTAATGTCATAATTATTCAGGATTTACTACTCCCTCTCTTCCCTAACTTAACCAACTGGTTAATCTGCATTCCTTTGCAGAAGCTTAGTAGAACCTCATTAGGTAGTTTTGGTATTAAAGGAAGTTTCTCAGTATTTGCAGTTATTTTAATGCCCATCTGTATGTGTGTGCCTGTGTGCCTGTGTGTATATACACGAGTCGTGTTTCTCAGTGTGTTCTTTGACTGGTTTATAATTCCAGATATGTCTAGCTCAGTAGTCTCCTGAAGTATTCATAGATATGAAAACCTTGAGTGTTCTAAAATACTATTCTGATGATTCGCAGACTAGTGTCAGAGAAAGAAACCTGTTTAAAATGCAGGTTCATGAACCCACACCCCAGAGAGTGTTTCATTCAGTCCGGCAGGGTCCAACAGCCAGGTAATTCTGATACAGGTTATCATTTTACCACTAAAAGAGATAGTCACTGTTCTAGAATTGTGCTTTTCAAATTTTAATGTGCATGCAGATTACTCCAAGATCTTATTCAAAAGCAGATTATTGTTCTGTAGCTCTGGCTGGAGTCTAAGACTATGCATTTTAGTTTCTTACTCTTTATATTGCTGGTCCTTGGACCACCTTGTGATTAATAGGTTGTAGAACTTAGACCCTGGGAATAAACATATTTTTTTAAAGTCCTTGTTTGTTGGTTGGCAAGTGGTTGAGTCAAGGCAAGACAAGGAAAGACATGTCGAATTACTTCTCAGTATCAGTGAGAATATATCCAAGAGAAATAAATGTTTCACTTTTCAGATATGTTGAGAGCATAGCATTTGGGATTTGCCATGATATTTAAAAATAAATACAACAACCACACATATATGGAAAGACACAGACCCATATACCTCTAGCTTATCCAGAAGCTCAGAGGTAATTATTCAAAGTTCATAATTAATATTGAATCAAAGATAGTTTAAGGAAGTGTTGAAATAAATGTTGCCATACAACCCACTATCACAAGTGGAAGTAGATTCTAGGTCCATCTAATTATGCTCATTTGTCTACTTTCTCTACTACTAGCGATATGAAACACACAAAACACCTGGAAAGTCATAGTAGTTTCCAGAAAGAAGATTGTTCTCTACCTTTCTGGCAAATAGTTTTTCATTTGTAGTATTCCCCCCTGATATTAACTTTATGATGCCTGGACTAACACAGTGCTGTTGAGTACTCAGGATTAGAATAATCAGACTTGATTAATGGATTAAAAATGCTGAAGAGAAGTGGATATTTTAGATTGAAAGAAAACTTTGGTAGTTTCTTAGAGTTGCAATTGCAAGTTACATAGGAATTTAAAAAACAAAAAGCCTAGCCTCAACTCTGGTGTTCTCTTGTAGAGGGTGGGACCCTCTGTGACTCTCATCTGTAATTTTAGAGTTCAAGGCACTGGAGTTATCTCTGAAGTATTTAAACATAACCTACTCATCTGTCATGTGCCGGTCTCTCATTTGTTCTGTACCAATTCCCCTGATTCCTAGGTGTGTCAACCACTAAATAATCGGACAAGAGTCAATCAGTTTTGCCCATTTCCTAGTCCTGTAATCCTTGAAGTATCGATTTTTATTTGAACTTTTAGCAAAATTCAATTTACTAATTCAAGAGAAGGAGACTCCTTTACATTGGGACATGGGCTTATCATTTTTCCTTAGAGCTGTAAGGAAGGGAAAAATTCTTATTCAGTCTGCTCATCTTAGGCTCATTGGCTAGGGACTTATAAATGAGAATGACAATAGAAGGATTAACAATGAGAAAACAAAAATGTTTATTAACATGTACATTGGGAGTTTACAAGAGAGTGCTTAGCAAAACTCAAAGAGGTGGTTAGAACTTGGTTTCTTAGGGAAAGAACAGGAAGTTTTGGAGAAGTGGCAAGACAGAAAAAGAACATTTTGAGTTTCTATGACAGATTTATGGGAAGGCTATTATATGAGGGAGCTAACAGAAGATAAGGGCTAGTTAGTAAATTTCACATAGGTTCCTTTGGAGTCACCCTGGACTGGTAAGGAGAGCTTCAGTGCTTCCAGGTTGAGAGGGGAGGTGAACACTTTCACAAATTTGTCCAGCTTTTGGCTAAGTAATGGAAGGGAAGGGAGCAGCCTTGTATCTATTTTGTCTCAGTTGCCTCCAGCTCAGAGTAATCTTTATGCCAACAGACAATATTGAAGGTGCAAACTCTGCTATCTTTTGAAGCCCTGATTGTTAATAGTTAGGCAACCTTTATTTTTAGAAAAGAAGGAAAGAATAAGGGAGCATCCTAGAGTAGGCTCTAAAATCTTCAGCTGAGGATATGCTTAATGTTCATTGAGAAATAGCTTTGAAATAATCAACCTCAGCTAAGTAAGATTAACTTTGAAACAAGCTGATTAATTTAAATCCTCATCAAACATATTTGTTCATAGATATTTATAGCAATAACAAGCACTCAGTGAAATGGGAGCCTGGAACTTCAAGAACAGAGAAGGGGGACTCACGTGTCGAGGAGTGGGTGACCCATATGCAAAGACCAGATGCCCTGAATTTGATGTTTTCCCCTGACAGACAGTTTCCTCTGACAGAGTGAATTCTGGTAAAATTTCTAATTCTGGGATTTTGAATTTTTCATTCTTCTGCTTAGTTAAAAGGGAGTGATAAATGTGTGTGTGCGTGCATGCCTGCGTGTGTGTGTGTGTGTGTGTGTGTGTGTGTGTG